>JAQQZZ010023303.1:0-11049 GCA_030265115.1 Mopalia vespertina | reverse complement strand
GAGTCCTGCTGGGGACATGAGTAGTTTGTATAAATGTTTCTTACACCCCAAAACATTTGTTCTCCATGTCTACTGTTCTGTTCAATTACACATCCCCAACAGTCATGCAATTGATCTGTTGGCCTTTCGCTAATTGGTTTGTGGTAAAAGTCAGCAGGCAGTCAGTTGGGTTGAGATAATCACGTTAATCCCTTCCGCCCTTCCATACACATAATCTTTGAGAAACGCATTTTACAATTTTAATATGAAAAAGTCATTCTAAAATACTTAATTTTTTTCTTTAACTTTTAGCATTATCAAGATTATGAAAAGAAGGTTTCAGAAAGGCACAAAAAAAAAATAAGTCAAAATTTTACGCCTTAAAGGACATCCAAGGGACCAGATAAAGTGTCCTGCCAAGCGGGGTTGTCCTGATAAGTGAATCAACTTAACATTAGGTTTTGGTTTTTGGGACTTTACTAGGTGTCCTCCTAGATGAGTGTTCTTTAAAGCGGGGTTGCATTGTATATACATGGAGGCAAGCAAATTTTTCTCTCTTCATTTATTCAAAATATATTACATATTTTCGTGCCTACAACTTTTAAAATCCTGGCTACGCCCCTGATTGGGCATCCCGTAAATGACGATGGTGACAATGGTCTAAGTAATGGATTGGGGTTACTTCATGTCACACCGGAAATAGAATTCATTCACATTTTCGAAAGAGCTGGTAGGTGATTGGTTAAAATTCGGCTGACGAGGATGTTGACAGTCAATATGGCCAGCGGCACGGCCTGGCGAATGCCGTAGAGGAGTGGAACTGTGAATGCCGATCAGTCAGCTTTACGAAACCTTTCAAAGATAAAGTAAAGATTTCCTTATCAGACGAAAACCAGCGTTTTATCCTCACTGAACTTTAACAAAAGTAGTCTATTCTTTTTATCTAAACTTGGTGATAAGGTTAATTAGATGCCGATTATTTCCATAAAGTACATATTTATTTAAGTCACCGGAAATAATGATTTTAGGAGTTTTAAAATTATATAGTACAGTGGAAAAATTATCACCAGTTTCTTCCCACAATGACGTTTCAGTATTAGGAGGACGAAACAGAATACAACATAAAGATTTTGGTTTGTCTTGTCATCGACCCTGGTTATTTGAAATATAACCGCACCTAGGCTTACCACCATCGCGACGGGAAGGTATCTGACAAGCCGTTGTGTCACTTATACCTCTATTCAATAAATGTTGAATTCTTTTTGCTTTTATCTTACCTTTATCTTTTATGTGTACAATTCGTTTTTACATGTGTGAAACTCTTTTTATTTAACTTTTGTTAAAATATTTTCACTTTTGTAACATTCAAGTGTATTTACATATGTAGAACTCTTTTCCAAATGTAAAATAAATTTTATCCGAAAGAGAATTCCAGATATATAAAATGAGCCTATATTTTGCATATGGGCGATGCACTATATGTAAACCTTATAATATATTTGTATTTTTCGTAAAATAAATGAACCTGTATTTGACATATAAAGAGCTCGACAGATCAATATATTGAGAAACTGCTAGTGCTTTTCCTCACAGTGGAATATAGGCAACGAAGCTAGTGTATAATATTCTGTGACCAAGTACGAGATTTGGAGGACGTTCATAAATCCCGCATACACTGACAGATACGTCTATAGCGAATCCGTCCCCATGCGTCCCCACAACGATCGAAAACTCATGCCAAATATGATGTTTCCGATATTTTAATGCCAATACCACGTAGAGACTGTAAAGCAAATATGTTTAAAACCATAATCAGGTTAACCAATGTTAACATAGTTTTTCATAACAAATTTTGATATAAATATAAAAATTAAAATTACCTCGAAGCCCATATCACATTGACTGTGTGTTAGAATCACGCAGATGGGAAGGGTACATTTGCAGCTTTAGCGTTAATAACCCAATAATACGTTTTGTTTGATTTGGGGTTTAACGCCGAACTTAAGGCAATTTCACTCCCATGACGGCGCGCCAGCACAATGGGTGAAGGAAATCACCCTCGACGCCACAGGCAACAAACAAAGACAAGACAGGACAATCACAGGACGTAATACAAAGACATAACACACAGATCAGCTTCATGTTGCCCCTTAGCCCTGAGAGCACCAGGACAACAGGAAGCTCCCTCCCAACCCTCCGCTTGTCACATTAATATATTCAATGTGGAACAACCGAACTGAACTCTCTTTCTAAAAACTTATTGTACATATTTTGTTACCTTGTTTTGTTTAACCAAACAGATGGGCTAACTAATGCGATCAGCGAATTCACTGTAGCCTGTCAAACAGATGGATCATTGAATACAGATTCTTATGAAAACTCTCTTAATTATGAGTTTTATAATCTTTTGAAATATTATGTAACAATTACGCGAGTCTAATTCAGCCATAAATGGTAGATTGTTTTTGGACTTTTTGTTCAGTACGTAATGCTTTTCCACTCTAATAGCTGTGAGGTCATATGACTGCCCCAGGAAACCACACAATTATAGGCCTACGATTTTATACCGCACCGCCCTATAATATAATCTGATTAATTCAAATGATTTTTAATGAAAAATCCACAATGGGACAACTCGGAATACCATAAACTGATATCTAAAATGCTTTGTCACATTCAGATACATAAACTGCTGTTTCTTGTGAAGTGCAGAAAATTAGCAACATGCTTTAAACCCTTTTAACAAGAACTTGTATCGATATACAGCCTCTACAACAATAAATAGTATTCTTTTTGGTAACAGATTCGTAGATTCCAGTATAGAAAAATAACCTTGTCTACGTTTTATTGTTCGCCCTGAATTTTGCTACTGTGGCTTATTGTTCGTATCAATAATGTTTTGTCGGCCCAGCTTTTACCGTAGAGAATTTTAAGGAAGCTAATAATATATAAATTAATTGTAACTAATTACAGCAAACTTCGTGTTGACAAAAAAAAAACCCACACAGAAAACAAAGAATACACCTGAGTTATATAAAACGTATATTTTTTGTTTTATCATATATTTGGTAACAATGCGTGCCAGCTATATACATCTATTGAAGTTATTTTGCTCATTTAGATAGACACTTGTATAGTTGAATGTAGTTTATGTCTTGTGTTAATTGCTTTGTTTCAGATGGAATTAATTGATGCACGTAATTCCAAAACGTTAAATCAATCTTCAATATGTCATAGTCTTAAGCCACCAGAGCGCTACAGCTGTGAATATATGCATGAATAACATTATGAGTATTAATTCCGGAGTTATTTATTTTAAATGGAAGTCCATTATAATTTGCGGCCTGTGCGTTTCTCATATACATGTGCACAAACTACATCAGGAGGAATGCTTGCAGGGGTTATGTATTTCCAAGCTATCAAGAAAATTGGCTTTCTAACAAAGTATTTATATAGTCTTGAGTACTACTTCTCTTTACTATTCGATAAATACTGGCGTGAAATAAATGAAATGCCTTGCGGATAGATTTTTCCCTTCCGCCCGTCCGGCAGTTTACCATTCGTTCTTCCGTACCTCCATCTATGTTCATAACTGTACACGTTATCGAACAAACAAAAAAAGTTATGATTTTCGATATTCTGAATTCATCCATCCATCCCCATCTATCCATCAATCCATACAAGGACACGATCGCACACTATGTTCATTAATCAGTGACGGAGAACAATAGATCCATCTGGTTTTCCCCTGAGGTTTCAGAAGAAAGTATGGATCAACTTTAAAAGCGCCTTTGGTATGTTTTTCATCTCACTGGTCATATGGGGCCGGTTGCTCGAAGAGCTATTAAATTTAATCCTCTATTAGATGACGTCACGCCATGTTGAAGGTCTATCTCTAACCCGGTATTAACGATTTAATCTGGTGATAGCGGCTAATACTCTTTCGAGCAACTGACCCCATGGTCAATAGCAACCATGGGCCAATAGCAGCCTGATACATTAAGTATCGCGTTGTCTAATACAGTATTATTCTGGCTGTACTAATTACTTACAGCTGACTTAGAATGATTGATAAGTTGCTATATCAAGAGGACATTCGGTTACGAAGCCTTGCAGCCAATCCGGTCTCAGACGAATATTGGATTGATAAGAGGTTATTAAAGAGCTTGCTGGGGTTGTATGTTTTCGGCAGTGACGTCAGGTAACACAGGAGGAAATGAGTTGTAAAACGAGAGGAATAACCCCAGACAAGTGTCCTTCCACTGCTATATGTAAGCTAATCCTCATTGTAAGCCGACGGCTGGATGAATTTCAATTTACAATCTCAGTTATCAATTTGCATAATCATATAAAGGCCTTGCCTATTTATCTGAGATAACGTCAATTGGAAGCTTCTGGGGGGAAAAAATCCCAGTCTAATTCGAGAGGTGGTGAGATCTATATATAATAGAATACACATTATTTTCAAACTCAATAAAGTTAAACGCTATTTCAACAACTGTTTGTGCTATCCACAGTCGTCCGCATTTCCATGAGAATCTCAGTTAGCAATTTGCGTAATCATAGAAAGGCCTTGCCTATTAATCTGAGATAACGTCAATTGAAAGCTTCTGTGGGGAACAAAACCCAGCATAATTCGAGAGGTGGTGATATGGGGGCAAGCAAATTTTTCTCTCTTCATTTATTCAAAATATATATAATATAATATTCTTTATTATCAGACTACAAGGTTTAACGTTATTTCAACAATTGTATGATTGTGCTATTCACCGTAGTCCGCAGTTCCATGGGCTTTCTAACGGAAGGCTGAATTAATATCGGTGCATGGTGGTATCATAATGGTCAAAATAGTCCATTTACTTATTTCTTTTTCTTTTTTCATCGAAGCTAAAGATGCGATTTGAACTTACGAGATATTTAATGCTATGAATAAATGCCTGACCAGTTTCATCTACCGGCAATCAGAATGTGGTGTTGCAACAGTCTGACCACTATGGTATATAATATACGAACAATAGCTAATACGGGTCATTTTGTTTTATTGTTATTTTAGAAGATATGTACAAAATGAAGCAAACCTTAAAGGCGAACATTACCGGTAATGATTAATGAAATCTGCACAAATGCAAAACTGAGAAAAGTCAGAAAAGAGCAACCCATAATAACTCAGGTATATTTGACGTCTACTGTGCAGAAAGGTAAAAAGTGTGAAAAGTCGAATTAAAAACAGAAACGGAAAGACATCAGCTATCTGACATTCACAGCGCTCCTGAGATAACTGGTGATAGATTTTGTTTGTCAGTACGGTTTAAATTATTATGATTCAATAATCTTTAAAAAAAAATCTACTTCCTATTACTCTTGAACCCAAGTTCGCAACAATAAAAGATACCGACCATAATTCCCAGTGATAGTAAGAAGTACAATAAATATCGAGCTCGGAATAATTTGTCAGTGTTAAATGAAATTGCCTCACCTAATCAAAGAACATGTTAATTTAAAATCCGGACCTGTCAGAATTAGTCGTTACTAAATCATGTTATAGCCTTTGTTATATAAAAACACGTGTTATGATTATAGCTGCTGAAATAATAACTTCCTTTCAATAGCTGTATAATGAATATTGTATATAAATATAAAACTACCATACAAAAACTGAACCGGTAAAGAATTAAATGAAAATACGGCTTTTTAATTTTGCATCGCTTTGGTCGGTAGGCCTATGTCCGTCGTGCAGCCTAAGAGAAAAGGTGAAATTTTAGTTCTGGGATTAGTGCTAATACAATACCTTATCCTAACATTAAACGAAACCTTAGACTGAACCTGAACAAAACCCTAAACTAAAATTACGTAAAATCTCACACGATAGTCGATAGGCTTGCCCTTTGGTCTTTCATATTGTTGTATTCGCGCTTAAAAATCGCTAAAACAATTTTGTGTTCCAAACCAATAATTAAAATATTGCATTGTTTCGTGTATAACTTTTGTCTTCTTTCGCAAACAGTAAACTCTGACTTTTATATTACGCGTGTGTTTGGATCTATTAATTAAGGGTTATAGATAGACTTAACACCATATGAAGACTGTCAGATTCTGCGCTATAGCATCTTTTATATCAACACATCGGATGACATAGGGCAAATTTCCATTACTAATAATAGTTAATATTGGACGTGGTGTGCTGTGGTTCTCTTTCTCGGTCCAATTAGCAAGTATTGATTATTGGTTGTTGACAGGTGCTATACGTTATTTATACGACAATTCTGATTCTATCATTACTTATCAAATCGTGTATTAAATCAACAGCAATAAAGTTGCAGCTGGCAATTGATGGTCGTAGATTGCATATTTGGATATAGTTTCAACATACTGAACTTTATCTCGATTTAACATTTACTTGTAGTCAATATATTATGATAAATGTATGATAAGTCAACATTTTAGTCTTTTGCGATGTGACAGTATCGAGTGATAATAAGATAATTAACGGTTTTGGTAGAGGGTAGAGAATCAGATTTGTTTATCTCAGTACTTTTAATACATTTATTTGCTTTAGCATCAGCGTCAGCAGAGCTTCAAAGAATTGCAAATAAAATTAGTAAACTGTTTTAAACGGAACAAAAAAACAATTTAAGATGTTATAATTTTTATTAGAGCGAATGTACATTAATTATTTAAGATATTAACTGATGTTCTCACTACAGTTTCAACTCATTTAATTTTAAAATTTACCCGTATGTCGTGATTTAATGTTTAAACTATAGCAAAATATTACATTGCGATATTATAATAACGCAAATAATGGTCGTTTAAATGTGACAAGAAGCTGGATATTTTCGAATCTCATGGGGTATCACATGTCCGTTAACTTGATTAAAACAGGGAGTGTGATCTCCACTGTTCACTTGGAAGCCTTTTTAAAAAAGTGAACATTAATGAGAATTTCAAACATTTTAATCAATGTAGGGAATCCTGCTTACGGTGTCAACAAATCTCACAATTCGTCAATGTATTTTAGAAAAGAACGGCTAAGACCACACAACGCAAAATATATTGACATAAATGGCAAGAAATAATTCATTATTATTTTCTACTGTGTACAAAAGAAACTTGTAGAAAACTAGAACTTACATGCTACTTGCTGGTATATCTTTTTGACAGTCCTCGCTGGCCCAACAGGCGCGATACCCTCACACGTTCTAGCTGCTGGCTATCTGCCTGTACGATACAATCAAGCGACTGCTATAAATTTAAGAACTTGGCCGGAAACCACGTGATGGTACTATCATTGGTCGACCCAGGAAGAAATGTGACTGCTATTGTTGTCGCATGGAGGTCATATAGCTTCATCTAATGATCTGTCTTAACAGGAATCAACATCCTTTTGGTGGGCATCCACACAAATGTCAACTCTGAATTAATTCTTGTGAAAATCAAAGTTGGATTTGCAGACACTCAATTTTTCAGCAGAGGCGTATGGAAGTAATTTACGTGATCTAAGACTCTCTGTTTCCTGTTAAAATGTTCTAGTGACGAATCTAACATTTAACCTTAAAAAACATTCCACTTTGGCTTCTTGTCCTCGCCCACTAAAACGCTTACCTTTCACAATGATGTTTTGTAATCTTCACTAATTTGGTAACTCCCTTGTTCGAGCACAATGACTTGTCCCGAGAAGACACAATCACACGAATATCAGAACTGACATAACCCACAAAACAGGGGGGTGGTTGGAGGGAGCTTCCTGTTGCCCTGATGCTTTCTGAGCTAAAGAGGAGGCAGGAAGCCGATATGTTTGCGATGTATATGTATTGTCCTGTTAGTGTCCTGTGATGTTTTTGTTGGTCGTCGGGGGGGGGTCCTTCAATATAATATTGGGCTGGCATGCCGTCATGTGAGTGAAATAACATTAAGTAAGACGTCAAACAAGCAAACAAGCAAATCAAACCCACTAAGCTGTTAATTTTATATTAAGTTAATTGATCAATGAAGGCTAAGGTCAGTCCAGAGATTACACAAGCTATCTTCTAGCACAGCCATATCGGACATGCTGACAACCCGATGCCTAGTGTCCTCAGGCTGACTGACTCATTATTCCGCTGGAGACTACGGCACAAAATTGTAAAATTCGTCCGGATTAATCGTTCAGAATGAGTGTGCACCAATTAACTTTTAGCATATCTTAAGGCAATATGGCTTATACGGATGAGCTTCAAATTAACCGATACAAATTTAACTGGAGACGTTACACGTGCTAATAAATTAGATCTGTTGGGATGTCGTCTCGTCAATTGAGATTGTATATAGTGTAGATCTGTTGGAATATAGTTTCGTCAATTGAGATTGTATATAGTGTAGATCTGTTGGAATATAGTTTCGTCAATTGAGATTGTCTATAGTGTAGATCTGTTGGGATATCGTCTCGTCAATTGAGATTGTATATAGTGTAGATCTGTTGGGTTATCGTCTCGTCAATTGAGATTGTATATAGTGTAGATCTGTTGGGATATCGTCTCGTCACTAGAGATTGTCTATAGCGTACTTCTAAGACCATCGGTATCGTCAGGTAAATTATTCACAATGATAATTGATGACAAATCCAATGTATCACATGACACATTTCGAACCACCTGCCCGTATTCCACGAGCAATGAATTTCAGAAGACTTCTACCATTCAAAATCATTGACCCTTGTGTGTGGTTTCATATCGTCGTGAAATGAGTTCATTTTGTCGTTATGGCTTAACCAAAACACAGTTTGATTCGTGACCATTGAATGAAATATCAACAGTTATTATATGGTAACTGTAATTTCCGACATGTCTACTCCGAGTAGTTTGTACGCAAAATTTATGTTGAATATACCAATAGGACATAAACTACATACAGAAAATAAAATTCCATACTGTTTAACAAAAATACACATAATGGTAAGAAAATACTCCTAAAAATAATTTTCTTACACCTCAATTTCTTTCAGGGTATAGGCAGGTCTGGCTAGAGGCCATTTTCACAAAATGTTGCTCGACCAAACAAATATCGTACGATACAATTTTGCCACGTTAAACTATAGGCGTAAAAATATCGTATAATATTTTATTGTCGTACGACATTTTGTGAAAGTGGTGACTGGTTCGGGGCTATATATCAATGCTTCAATCCAGTTATTCCGGCATATCGGGTACAATCACGACTGTTAAATGGACGGCCATTATCGGTCTTCATACAAAAAAAGTGTCCATTCAGGGGTGACTTAAGTCGATTTGATGACTTCCAGAACAAGGTATCTGGGGCCAGTTGCTCGAAAGACGATTAGCCGCTAACACCAGATTAAATCGCTAATACTGGCTCAGAGATAGACCTTCAACATGGCGTGGCGTCATCTAATAGCATTTCGAGCAACCGGCCCATGGAGAAATCATCTATGATTACCAATAAATAGCCCGGTATATGGTACACCATGCATGGTCGAAACTATCATGGTTCCACGGTTTTGTGGATATAGGTAGCATTTAAGAAGTTCTTCTTCTTGGCTTGCTGACTTGACATTGTAAATAAGATTTCATTAAACTTTCCAAATCGTTGTAGTTCTCATGTTATCATAGTTTTTGGCGTTGAGGGCCTTATTCCTTGAAGACCTTAAGGTTTTAACCGTATAATGTCTTGGGATGGCACACTTAAAAAACGGGGGTTAATGCACGCTAGGTGCTCTAACGAACCTGTGGTTTATATTTTTGACCTAAGGGTTCTATCCTTTCAAAAGATGTTATGTGGGCAACATTAAGATCCAGGGCTTGGATATATAGGGTTCCTATAATGAACCTCATGATCATTTTTACTCGTCTTGAATGTTTATTAAATTAAGATATCTGAAAAGGAAGGGAAAAAAAAAAGGTGGCAATATTTTTACATCAAGTGATTGTATGCATAATTTACACAAAAAATATGAAATTGTTACATAACCTGTGCGCGATACCATTTTGCGCGGGAAGGAACAGCTATTGCGATTTAGAATGCGTGGTCAGCTTGGGAAGTTTTTATGGGTCAAATTTCAAGTTTCCATTAAGGTGAAATTCCTAAAAACACATCGTAGCTGTGGTTAAAGTATCTTTCATTAAAAAAAGTGTGCAAGAATGCAGATGCTCCAGGACTTCATCTCAAACTTTTTTCAATCGATCCAAGACGCCAGGGAAGTTGAGCCCTGTATGATCTTCAGCTTCACGTCCCTCGTTATTTCACTTTTCAGTTAGCTGTTTGAATTCAGTTTGATATTCGACATTGGGCAAAAGAGACATATACGCTTAACATATATTCGTCAGATATTTTTAAGACATTTACATGGCATTCAAAATTCAAAATACAGTCGTTACACATTCACCAGACATGCATTCACAAGACTTTCGAATAAAGCGAATGTACAATATCCAGCTGTGTGAAGTCCGTTTGATGTTTGACATTCTACGCATATTCGCAAAACATATTCAGCAAAAGACATTCAACATTCAAAAATACATTCGTTACACATTCACTAGATATACAAAAGACTTTCCAATACATTCGTTACACCTAACATTCACAAGAATTTCAAATAAAACGAATGCCTATTGAGTGTTCCATGTCCAATATCCAGCATATTCTTGACGGATACACATTTTCAAACGTGTAGGCCTACTTAAGTCAAACAAAGAGGTGCTACACACCAATTCTGTTATAAATAGTTAACCCCCGTAGGCCTACATGTATACTCCTATAGTCGACACTATTCTCACTCAATCTTATCGTATTTTGATACAAAAGATGATTTTTGAATGTATATAGGAGTAAAACAAAGAGGGGCTATACATGCCTATTCTGTATTAAATAGTTAAGTACAGAGTCAAAAATACTAAAAAGTAAGTGTTGCCATGTTGCACCTCTTTGATTGAAATTTTGTTCACACTCAAACTTATTTATTGAGCCCTCTGGCTAAGGACAGTAACATTGAAGTATACTTATGGAAAAAAGTAACTGTGCATCACAGAAAATGGGACAAAACAAAAGATGTTTGAAAAGTTATAAACCTAACCGTCA
>JAQQZZ010023302.1:8632-24748 GCA_030265115.1 Mopalia vespertina | reverse complement strand
CATAAGCCAGTGTTACCCTGTGGGACTTCCATATTTTCAAGGTCCGCTGGGGCTACTCAGGACCTGTGAGCAACACATCGTAGGATGATCAGTATTAAGACACACTAGCAACTGGGTCTCAACACCAGGGCCTAAACATCAGCGCTCCATCGTTCGAAGAACAACTGGTAGACATAATCCCCAACAGTTTGTAAATCATCTTCCAAAGTTTAAATATGAACAGAACAAATACTTTACTGTTCTTATAGTTAGAGCTAAATGCTGTTAGGTATGCGACGACAGACAGTCTTGATAATCGACACAGATAGCTATAATCAGCTGTGAGCAGGAGGTTTGGGAGGCCAACACTATTTACAAGTATTAGGGAGTCTATCGTATTGGTTAATCAAAATACTCTAAGAAATCAGAATCATACAGCCAGTGTTTGATGAACATCTAGTCATACTATCAGTTTATGGAAATGCTAATGGCATATCAAGAACTGGAGATAACAGCACATGATAGATTGAAGATAAAACCTGTAGTCAGTCTGCTGATTTAAACTGGGGATCCATACATTGAATCAACCTATCAATCTTTTAATTCATTCTTAAACCGTTGTTTGTTTGATTGGGGTTTAACGTCTAACTTAAAGCTATTTCACTTATACGACGACAAATTATCCCCTTCACACTATGCATTACTTAAATACGGTGGAAAACCAAAAAACTTCATGAAAACCACCTTAGCAATTGCCTGAGCTACATGGTGTGACTGACTGATATACCTGAAGTAGACAGATGGATTCAAACATTATTAAAATAAGAAATAATTAAAAAGTTGTCATCTTCCAATTGTTACTTACTGAAAATTATTGACACAAACGGTCATTAATAATTATTTATAATAATTTTCATCAAGTAACAAGTACAATAGATGACAAGGCATCATATATTAACATATCGATATGGAACCATAATACAGGTGACATCTAAGTGCCAGTGATTATAAAATGCAAGGCAAATTTCAACATTAGCATACTTGATTGGTTGGTGTTTTAAGCAGTTCTCAAGGGTATTTCACTTATATAAAGGTGGTGTATTCCAACTATCATTGACGCTATCACAATCATACAATATGATTGTTCTGCTATGGTGAAAAATTAATCGTCCTTTGGCGCTTAGTAAAGACACCATTACTAAGCTATAAACAAACTACTCTTAGTCATTATTACCATAAAAGCCACAGAAAAAATATAACATTATTGATTGTACGTATTTACGTGAGAAATGGACATCATATTAAGTCATGAACTTAATCTTTACACCAATTCATACATACCTGTTTGAATAGTAAGTAAATCCGTTAGCTAGGTGTCACTCAGATATTCTAACAAAATGTCAGAAGATACAATTTTGTGTCGTCCCATGGTTGATATTTACGTGGTAGGTCCTGTGATTTCTATCGTACATATCATCTGTATTGCAGTACTTTATATCGCACCTTCTGATGACTGAATGTGAGGGATAATCCTAGTTTTCCACTGTTGCAAGTCTATTCAAGACATCCTTTCTTAGGGATCACATCTGCAGCAAACATAGAACAAAACAGACCGATAAGAGACACTGGTCAATAAAGGTGAATAAAGCTAGCTGAAGAAGGCTGAGTCCATTGCTAGGCACTACTCAGGACATATGTTCACTGCAACACACATTCATTACTGTTGTGTGCTGTTCATCTGCTACATGAAGCTACAGGCTTCAGGGATAACACAACCTATAAAACAGACTCCAAGTATAACTGAGATACTGTATGTTGTGAAGAGCAGGATCCAACTGAGCACTGGTCTACTGAACATGTAGGTCTCACTCCAGCTTTATCTAAAGACTGCCCAATGCCTGCTGTCATATATCCCAACATCTGAGCCCAGCTAGTCAGTGTGATACTAAAGCCCCAGTGTAGCTGTATGAAGATACAGTCCCTGTTCATAGGGCAGTCAGCTCACCACTCACTATGAGAGAGTACACTGACCCAATACTGTAACTCAGCTATGAAACAGGCCAGAAACTCAACAAGCAGTCAGCCAGCCATTCCGACTCAAAACCCACATATAGCCTACGCTGCAAGCTGTTCAATCTTGAAGCCCCAGCACAAACAAGGCCCTTACCCTTCAAACCCTGTCAGAAATACAAACAGGGCTGCGTCTCACTTGACGTTCAACGCAGTTCAGCTCGCAGCTTCTGTGTGCCGAACACAAAAATATGTCTATCTAGCAAAGCTTGTGTACATGAAAATGTGTAATGTACAAAAAAAAGTAAAAAAAAAGAAAAAAAAAAAAGAAAAGCGTAAAGAAGTATTGCTTCCCACTTAAAATTACAAGTCGAGTCTTGAGAGAATGCAGATTGCTACCAATATCGTTATGGCACGCAATAATATTGGAAAAAATCCCTCTTGAAAAAAATCAATACTTTCAATTCATATCTATAGCAACATAACAACACTTGACACTTTGGTTTCGTCCGATGCCTCTCTGTCAAGAGCTGTTGGTTCACCCTACTGGGCAATTCCCAGAAAATAATATTTGCCACTAGGGCGCTACAACAGGGATTGATGTGCTCTTTCAGACGTGAGGTACCTGTAATAATGTATGTCGTAACTCCAATGGATCGATAAACTGATTTGGCAGTCGAGGAGCAAAAACTGTAGATTGAGATTCACAAAACAAGAAATTAACCCAACCATAACAAGGGACACACATACTCTAAGCTTAAACATACAATTAGAAGTGTATATATATATATATTACTTGAGAAAAATATTAATACATTGACCCTCAATAAGACACATTAACAAAACTAGACCAAATATATCGATTAATAAGAAGCAATGATTAAAAACAAGCATATAAATTAATGTATCACCAAAGCCATCAAGAAAAATAAAGCAAAAAAAAAAAACCCCAAAACATTAGATTGAAAATGAATAGATAATAAAGTTTAGATTTTTTGCACATGGTAAAAATAAACATGAAAACACATCAGAGATGAAATATTAAATTTGCAAAAACTTCATCACTTTGGCTTAAATATCGATATATAGATCAGTTCCCCTTATTACGATACCAATGCCATTTTTCTTCCTTTTGGACGGGATTGGCTAAACTTGAATCAACTCAAATACCTTGGTAAGATACTCAAAGAAAATAACGAGAAACCAAATTGCAGAATTGTATCAAAAACGTAATTGGATGGACTGGCCATTATAAGAAGTTAAGAGGAGGCTGGTTGGTCTGTGACCCGCTTACACAATGTTTAGAGCAATAGGATTAGTATAGTAAACAGACATGAACCCACAAGGGGGTGTTCAGTAATTAAACCCCTGATGCTGGTTATGCTGGGAGAGCCAGGAAAGGTATTACTCTAAGTAAACTCTCTCATTATTGTATCATAAAAATCAATTTTAAATTCTTCTGAAGCATTACAAAGCTCCTTGGGGATGTATTTTGAACATTGACGATAAACAGCTGTATTTATTTACCACATGTTCAAATGTCAACTAATTTTAAAACTTCAGTAACATGTAAAAAAAATGTGGAGGAAAAGAGTTGAATTCGTAGAGTATTTATTCTAACCTTTGCAATTGAAAGGATCAGTATCAATAATACCCATGCGCCGCCTAGTGGCATGATCTGTCAACATTCATGGGACACAACTAAAGGTCAAGATGAACCTTTTTAGTGTCAATAGATGTTGAGAGCCAATGACCAAACATGTTTACTGAAGACAATAGATGTCCTCTAGTTACTCAAGGTTTCTCTTAAAAGGCAAATTGCATATGTTGAGAAGTAAATAGTTCAATGTGAAGCTCAAATGAAATGTCCAGACTTCAGTCACTAAACTCTAACTCTGAATAATATATCATTATCTATGGATATGAATAAAGCAGCAGATATACACAAAGTAGAGTAAACTTACAACTCCAATAAAAAATACACATGGATGCATGGTGATTCAATATTTCGGTTTATTTACAGGAATACTTGACAATGGTTTTAAAATAAACCGAAATATTAAATCACACATCTTTGTGTATCTTTTATTGGAGTTGTAAGTTTACTCTACTTTGTGAAACTCATCAGTGGGAATAATGCTAATAGATATACACAAGTTTTACAACTTGAAGGAAAAATTATTAATTAAATCTTGTTTTTTATGGATGTGAAAGTCTATTTGTTTTCTTGATATTATCCTAGAGGTTATGCCAACCCCAATAGGTGAGGAAAGATTGGTTGATTGGTGTTAAATGTCGTGTTAACAGGTATCCAGGGTATTACAGCAATGCGCTCAAACTTTCAATAGTCACATCAACACAGCCATAAAATGTCAACAGCTTTGATCTGTTGGAAATAAATGTTCATCTATAGTTAAGTTAACTATTACAATACTTGAAACAATCTGCCCTTGGCCAGAGGGCTAATGACTGACAAATGCCACAGTGCACATGGCATTGGTAATAATTAATGACAAGATGATGCCCAAAGGATGCTTAAAATGGAGAAATCAGAGAGAAAATACAAAAATTTCAGAGCAAAAATAAACCCCATAAAAAATAAAGTTACTGAGGCCCCTCAGGTGAAACTCTCAAAAATTTTAATATCTAATGTTAATATTTAATGTGATATACATAAAATAAATCTTATGAAAAATATATTTATCAGTTTTACTGTCGAGATTATTTTTTAGTTATAAATTATTTCCTTATATCACATTAAATAATTGATGGATTGCATTTCCGGATTGGTCATTTATGGTTCTTATCAGTCCAATATTCAAGATATCTATGGCCATAAAACGTATAGTTAATCGAAAATGTATCATGCATGTTTGACATGACACATAAGTGATTGTTTAGCTTCGAGCTGTACTCCATGTAATATGCATTACATGTCAACAAATTTTAGTTATTACCAAAAAGTAATTAGGAATTCCACTCTTATCCCTGACCTCATGTGCATTCATTCAACATGTATCTGACAATTCACATCAAATCAAATCTGCTACAGTAATACGAAAGGCAGGTCGCAATCCAAACACAATGGACGGATAGATTTAGCGGGTGGCCCTTCAGGGGACACACACCTAATTAATATTCCACACAGGTTCAGGGAGAACAGAGAGTAAACGAGAACAATACCGATTAGTGTAACTCATAAAATAACACTGACAACTTTTTTTTTCTTATGAGTTGAAGCTAAATTTATTGCTACATAATTATGTTGTCGTGTAAGTTATAAAAGCGGTTGGGCTGCACAAAGTATAGTACATATTGCAAAGCCAGAATTACACTCCTATTCACAGTCAATCTAACACGGACACGGTTATATTTTTTACACTCGATATAGTTTTTGTCTTCTCAATTCTGCACTGATTGATGTAACCTGTCAGTTCAAGTTACTGACATTTCTCAAAACCAATATCATTTTAAAGCGATTAAGACAAAAGATCAAAATAATTTATGTTAAATTCATTTTGGTGGATCCGGCATGCACTTTATACAACCTATACAGTTCAAAACTTCAGGAAATGCCAATGAAGATATAGAGGACAAAAGGAAATTTTATCGTATATCAAATAGGAAGGAGTAAGGAAAAGATCTGAATGAAGTTAATACAGACAATGAGAGGAGGGGGTCAGACTGTATTCACTGATTTGCTCAATACAATACTAGTGATTAATTACATCACCAATCATGTAACAGAGAGAGGATCATGCAGACATTCTGAATAGCAGAATCCAAGCAGAAAAGACAGCTAACTCTGTCTGGCTAAAAAAAGAAAAGACAGACATTGTATTGCCTTATTTAAAAAATTTGGGTGAAATTTCCAATTGTATTCAAAATAATATATTTATGTGATTTTTTTTTTTTTTTTTTAGTTCCAGTGTGAGTTTAAGGCTTTATTTGAGGCTAAATATCGTACTAATTTGGGAAAGAAACCAAACTCAACCCCACTAACAATGAAGATGTGACGAAGAACGAAGAATCACAAGATGCAACAGCAGATCTACTTCTTGATCATCCTTGGGCTCAATAGCACCATGGCAAGAGGAAATTTTCTTCTCACCTGTCAGCTGAATTTAAAGGACTTGAAATAACATTATTCTTTTCAGACTAAATACTTCTATTTAAATGGTGTACATGTAACAGTAGCAATGCACATGGCGTATAGTCTAAATACACTCATGGTGACTCTCTCAGTTTGAAATCTGATTACAAAAATCCAGGTAGATGCTGACTAACAGGTAGGTTGAGTAAAGTAAACGATTGAGTGATAAAACCCCCACGGAGCTCTTCACCAGATTCTACACCATTCACATGTGGTTTTTGTTGAGTTGCTGGTTACTAAGAAAATGTCAGCCTCCCTCTGAGGGTTGTCTAATGATTACCCTACTGGTTGTATTGGCTCTGTTTTATGCGCTTCTTGTATCAGGGAATGTGTTCTGCAGCACATAGGCTAGCCACATACTATCAGTGTATACAGATTGACACAGTTTCAGACAGCTACAGAAGTTTCAAAAATCAAGTATTTGGAAAAAGCTACGTCAAAAGCCACAATTGAACAATACGACATGAAGAAGTCTTTTTCTTGTAAATCATTTCCATATGACTTTCCTTAAATTTGAAACTGATTTGTAAAGAGTTGACTCATCTATTCAATAATTTTTTTAGTTTCTTGGCTACTTCACTGCTTGGTTTAAGGTCTAAGGAAAACTCTTCACTTGAAACTGCATTAGTTGCCACCGTTCAGCCCAAATCTGTCTACCCCACACTGAGAAGGAGCAAAACTCACATTGACTGAATTCCAGTCTACACTTAACACAGCTGGTTATATACCAGGGTCTCTAATGAAAAACACAGAATATATCAATAATATATACCATACTAACTACTCAGTTAGCTCAACAGTTGCATTAATTATACAGTCTCATTTTTGCAATGAATATCCCTAATCATTTATAATACAGGCACCACCAATTGAGAAGTGAATTAGCCCTGAGTAATCGGATAATAAAATGTTTTCATTGTTATTCTGTCTTATTCCAGTAATGAGAATCATAACTGATTGAACAGAGACTTTTTGAACCACCAAAACCTGAATCCATTTGACATTATAAATAATCAATTCAATAAAAGTACTTTTATAAATTGAACAGGCATACTTATTTGTTTGTTTATTGGATCAGGTTTAAACATCATACTAAAGGGTATTTCACTTATACATGTATATGATGATGAATAGTCCACTTCTTACCCTGTCTTCAGGGGAATTTCTATAAAATTTGTCCAGATTCCCAGCCCAAATTCATCAGACCAAAGTAACGGCTCTGTATCCCATTTTGTCATCATTCATTTGACACTGTTCATTTTTTTTTACATTAATTTGGGCGTATAATATTTTGGGGGTCCATATGTTTTACAAAACCAAATTGATCCTAGATTCTCCCCTGGTCCGTCTTATACTTTAATACTGTGGAAAACCAAGATGAAAGCTCAAAATAAAATCCCCCTGTGATTGTCTCATAAACTTGCAATAAGTCCACTAGGGGGCTCAAACCAGTGAACAGGACATTGACATGACTGAAGGAGTCAAGGCTCTGTACCCAAACACACATATCATAATATCTAACTTTTTACTGAAGCGGATACATTTAAAAATGATCAGCCCAAAATTAATTAAATTTACAACACACAGTCATACGTTAATTTAGATTTTGGTGGAGTCTAGCCATAGGCAGTACTGAAATCTGCAGGCAACAAACAGTACACAAGCTATTAAAGGAATATCATACAATCAAGGTATACTTTTAAATATACGAAATTAGATCTGCCAGTTGTGGACTTCAATTTAATTAATATTTAGATACTAGTACATGTGGTTTAATCCAACCAATGAATTCTAATAATTCAATGTGTAACCAAAATAACGTTCGTCAAACGAATGACTTTAATGCCCCTCACAAACAGACAAAATTAATCATGATTTGATGTAATTGAAAATAGTCCATATGGAAGCTTTAGAATGCATGTATGATGGGATATCTATACATAAGATTAAACAATACATATATACTTGATTTATCTTTTTAAGATGGCAATTAAGTTAGATTCCAAACTTAACAACTACAAATTATATTTTAACTATACATCATACTATCAATAAAAAATTAACCCTTTGGCCATTTGTCCAAATTTGCTTCCTGTCAAAAGTTTGATTTTTTTTTTCAGGCTAAAGGAGGAGAGCATGGCAGTTATTTTAATGGCCACCCACACAGATTCAGCATCTTGTCAATGGCGTTCAACAAGGTGAGGTTCTCTGGCCCTATCTGTTTAAAATTCTATTAAAAAATAAAACTCATTAGGTAGTAGATACACTTATGAACTATGAGTGAGATGATAGTAGACTAAGCCCATACATCACAAGAAATAAGAAATCTTACTATCAGAGACTCTCTGATACGATAGAAAGACAGATGTAAAACTCTCCGATATTCATGTATATTCACAAAGACACTTTGTATTGTGTATATATTGTTAATTCATGAAAGATGATAACCTGGGGATTATCTCTTAGTTTTACATAGACAAGTTAAAACACCAATTCATTATTGAGCTATCACGACAACTGAAGATAATCTAACCCCACAATAATGCAGGGCTTCTTGAATCCTAAAAAACCTCCAGGAAATCTTGACATTAGTTTAACAGTATCATGTCAGTATTCATAAGTTTATAACCTTATCCAAAGAAAGACTGCTCCCATACATTAAATCAGATTACAAAACTTCTATGAAGATCCGAAGTTTATCACAAAATAATGAGCTTATGATCTGGGCATGTATCATAAGATATGTTCACTTTAAAACAAGTTTCCGGCACTGGTTACTCTGAGGATACGAGTTGAACCTAAGGCACAAGACACCAGATAAATACCTAACATTAAGCCAATTATCTTCTTTTTTTGCTGGTAATAAAAACACCATGTATTAAAAACAGACAACTGAAAATTAAGTTGTAAAACAAATCTATTTATGACCTGTGTGACAAATTTATTCAAAACAGCAAAGCTGCTTGAACGTTTTTTTTTTATATCTTCCTTGACTTATAATTGAAACATCGGCTGAGTATTTATCACTTGGGCGATTTACTGCCTAAAGCAGAATATGGGTGAAAAAAAAAGATAAAAAAATTCATACGCCTTTCCACCGGTTAATGTTAAAGAGAAAAAAAAATCAAAGGATATTTGACTATCCAACTGGAACAGGGTGTGCATTAGAATGTGTATGCAGCCACCTTATGTCATTAGAAGGTGCAAATTTGTTGTGATAAAGTGAACACTAATGGGTGATGTTACACTGATTGTTGATAAAGAGCAAAATGAAGCAGAAAATTAACAAAGAGCGATATAAAATGTGCAATAGGCAACACAAGGTAGTTTAAGCTGTTATCACAACTGTTCTTAACTGTGTGATCAATGCAAAACCTAGATCCCAAGGGGGATCTCAAAGAGACATGAACAGAGATTCGTTAAAATAATATCATAAATTGATTTAATTGATTTAATTGCTTTGATTTGATCGTTTGATTAAGGTTTTTGTTCGTTATTTCATTCATATGTTTGTTTGTTTGATTTAACGTCACACCCAAGAGTATTTCACTTAAATGAGGATGGATTCTCCATTTCACACTGTTCTTAAATACGTTGGAAAGCTGCGAGGAAACTTCTTAGAAACACACCCAGGATTACCGAAGCCACATCATGTGACCCACTCATTTCACTCATACGCTGCATGTATCATTATTGGTGAAGGAAACCATATATCTGTCACTGCTCAAGGTGAAAACAAGGACGATTATCCCTGTCCCACTGAGCTTAAGGACGGTGTCCTAAACTTACTCATATGAGTGAGATAACATTTGGAACAGCAAAAAACCCCACTTCTGCTACATCATTGAAGCTCTGGTTCTTGGTCATCTGCACATAATCTTATGTCACAGATGTTCAGTACAAAGCACATTTATAAACAGCACAGTTTGTTAAAAATCACTGGGACAGGCTATACACAGTAAGGTAAGAACAAAGAGATTAAGTCACAGGTGTTTATTCCAAACATTCTGTAAATATACGATTATGAGATTTCAAGCCTTCAGGGCAGCATTTTTTTTAGATGCTTTTCAAAACCACACAATTCCTAACTCCTTTCTCTTACAAGAGTTAAATAAACTTAACAGGAATAAAGGAAATAAAAATAGCTACTGTGAATATAATTTAGACGCATTCAATTTTGAAATTAACAATCCTGCCAGAAATATACAAATGCTGGTTACAGTCATTTATTCAACAAAAAGTGTAACATCTGATTGCATGTGTAGTACCCATTTGGGTAAAACTAGGTCAAAGTAAAAGGCTGTGTCAAACAATCTTTTTCTCTCTAGCCTTTGTTTAAATTCAAAAGACACGGAAATCCAAAATGACTCAATTTAAGATAGCAATTTTGATAGGAAAGCTTGGGAAATTTATACAATACAAAGTGACAATAATTTATATATAGATAGCCTTGTTATTACACATATAAAGTAGTTAACACATCAGACAATCAATGAAACACTTACTGCAGCTTTTTTGTTTCTTTTTTGAAATAATCAGTTATCCAGAAGTTAAAGAAAGCATTGTGATTCCACTTTGACAAATACAAATTTTCAAATGACATTCCAGGGGCATAATTGGACCCATAAAGGCCTACATAATCTCTATCACTAGGGATACCACTTATTTTATCATTGGTTATTGGATGATTACACAGACAACATTAACAACCATTTGCTATATTAAAAACTGATCAAAAACAGTTAAAGTTTAACAAAATACAAAAAGTTTGTAACTCTAATGTTCCTTTATCGTCTTTTAATTGTCGGGTCTTGCTAAACATCTAATTAAACCAAAATACTGTTTAAGTTCAAGTAAATTTTTGCATAATTGACAAAATAAATGAACAGAATCTGGACTGAAATAACAGTAAAATTGAACAGAATCCATCAATGCTAAAAAAAAGTTATGTAAGTATGAATCTGCCTAGTCTGTTTGTTGAACAAGAGAGCCTCATCTTATCCTTCCAACGATTGAGACGTTCCAGTTCTGACCTATTCACTAACATATTGCTCCATAAGTAAGTAAAACTTTCAAATATAAGATGTGCTATTCATGCAAGATGACATGAGAATTCTTCAGCAATTGATTACAATTAACAGCACTTGCATTGTACAGCAACAAACCCAGGGTTAAAATCAAAGCTCTTCTGTATGGGCATTGGCATAAGCACTTTTCAACATTTTGTCAACAACATTTCCGAATTTTATTACACAATTAAGATAACTCCTGCATAAAATGTCAAATTACTCATTAAAACAACATGTAAGATCACAAGTTTCTCCCCATACGGCCCATACATTATTTTTAGAGTTTCTCCCCAATACATGGGATTTCACTTGAACTACGGTTGTATGAATTCCCGCTGGTGTACATGTATACATGTACTAATAGAGATGACTGTTATCATTGCTACTTCACTGTTCCATGCCGGAACAGAATGTAATGCTGTGCCAAACTGAAAGCATGAGGGCCTTTGATGTGTTTCTTTCCTTTTCACTCTTTATGCTTAAGGAACAACCTCAGGGATAAGTGCCAAGTTAGTGTCATCTATAATACTACAGTTATGTTCATTTCTACTGACAAGGCCAGGTGTCTTACTTACTAAACACACAGCTATGAGGCAACAAGAATGCCAAGGTACGTCACTTCTTACTGGCTGGGTAATTAGCCTGGCAAAATCACAATTAGTCTGCATTTTCTAGAAGCAAAACAGAGATGGCAATTACTGATGATGCATAGCTCAAGAAAAGACCTGCGGTAAGATATGTGCTCACATAACTGATGAAATTGACAGATTTACATGTATTCTGAAAAGTGTCTTTCTTGATGACAGATAATATAAACAGTTTATTTGATTGAATTCTCATGTGTTTTACTGTGATCCAGAGCGTAGAGAGTATACACTTCTGATCCACACATGCCCCTCAACTATGGGGTAGCAGGTTCGATTCCTGTAGATCGTATGTGGGTTGGAGTGTCAGCAATCCAGCAGAAGGCAGGGGGTTTACTGAGTTGTACCCAGTTTTCCTACCACAACAATGCTGGTTATTCAGTAATGATTTGTAATTGAGATTTGATCCTGTTGATCTAACATAGAATAAATAAATACTTTAGTTTATTTATATGATGGTCAGCTGTCCCAGTGGGTTAGAGAAACCACCTGGTACATCAGTGGCAAAAAAGACATTTACAGGATGCGGAACAAGGATGCAATAAAAGTACAAGAAAATATGATAAATAGGCTCCATGTTGCTGACCCTGGAGATGTTAAACCCTCCCTCTCTTGTTTGATAGGACATTTACATGTACCTTGGGTTATTTCACTTATATGACCAGCCTCCATGTCTTTAGGAACAAATAAAGACATGACAATCCCATGATGCAAACTATAGATCCCACAACAGATTGCTTTCATGCTGCTTCTTAGCTGTTTGAGTATCAGGCTAACGGAAAGTTCCACAGGCTCAGAGAGCACCAGGTCCACAGGAAGCTCCCTCTAACTACACTCCTAAAATCTAAGCAACCCTTTTTATATTTTGTATTTTACAACCGGTCTATCTTTTTAGACAGTTAATGGACATATACTTGGTTTTGTTAAGGTGTCCAGGTATAGTGAGGATAGACAGAGCATTTCTGTGGCAGTTGTTATTTTCAGGAGGTGCTGATAAAAGGAGTTTTTATTGGTTGCCGGATAATCTGGGAGACAGTGTGCCTGACTCTGCATACCTGATAGAGCTCCTAGTATGTCACCTAATACCCTACCTAACACATCAGTCTTCTCCTCTCTAATCTCTCTTAATAAACACCGCTTTCAGAGTCGCACTTAGAGACTTGTGTCAACGATCAGTTTCACTTTTTCTAAAGCTTTTCCAGATTTCCCTACAAAGGGTGGAAATGTTAGAAAAACAGCATCCATGGATTTCCAGTCACTGAGGGATGGGACAGAGTCTCACCTCAACCCTAAGGGTCATGAATGTTCAACCCTACCACACCCACCATCATTATAAAACTGCCAATCAGTGAAAGTTTAATGCCTCCAAGTATCTGCTTTCTGGCAGATGATGGCAGTGGACAAACCCCCTTTTCATTTATTGCAATTTGCATACAATAGGAATAAATACATGGTAAAATAACATATTCCCGATCCTTTTATACCTCTGTTTCTATCAACATCCTCTTCTCAAAGATTTATAATCATGAAGCTTTGACAATTGAATGATATTATTTAGAGACAAAATATGGTGATAGCAAATTTACACATGCTAATGTTAAACTAAACTGTCATCTATCATCTAATGTTATTTCTGAGTTGAACAAAAGCTTTATATACCTTCTCTCCAGATGTCTGTAGGTTACCCATAAGAGCTCTAGGTTGAGATCTATTTAGAAACTTGTCTCTGGGAGATTATTCATTGATTTTAACTAATCGACATCCCTGTGTCAGTGTGATTACTTTTTAGAAAAATAAAAGATTGGGTTCTGTGTAAGGGTTAAATTTATATCACGGTCATACTTATATATCTGTCATTATACATGAAAAAGCAGAATATTAGGAGTCTCAAAACATCTGACATGGTCTACCAAAACTTATTTGGCAACTTAACCTCAGGTGACATTATCTACACAGATTTGCAAGTTAATTATGATACCTTTATGCTCTCAGTTGTTGATTTATTTTAAAATCTCATTATCATATATACAGGTATTTCCAGCAACAAACCATAAATTGAGATTTGAGTGGGTGGATAAAATAAATACTAACAAGTGATGAGTTAAAGGCAGACAAAAAACTAAATTATCTAGTAAGAATATTATATAATTAAGGTATACAATTAAAATATAGGGAAATGATACAGACATATCCTCTGGCAATATTTCTGTCAGCAAACTTAGCAATGACGTTCATTGTGGCGTCAAAATAATCAACATTCCTTGTACATATTTAACCCAATGAGTTAATTTTGAGAACATCTTAAACACAAAGGTCAGCCCCAGGTGAAAACATAAAATACGAGCTCAAACAAAACACAGGTGTCATAAGTGTAAACGATATATCATATTTGAATAATTAATTGCAAAATGAAAGTAAAGCTGTCCTTGTGGATGACAACTCAAGAGGCTTTCCATTCAAACTGATAGCATTCAGTTTCTAAGTCCAGATTGTCTGGAGACTGGATCAAATAGGATATTGGTGAAACTTTAGATGGGATGATATAAAATTGTTTATCTATTTTGATAGGTTCAAGGTGAAAGATTGTTTGATTTTTTGTTATTTAACGCCATGTTAAAGAGTTATTCACTTGATAGATGGCACTATGTACACCAACAGTAAATTGCCACACTAACACAACCATACAAAGTGTTGGAAAATTAATGTTCCTCAAATGGTTAGTAAAGACAGAACATCTATACTTTGTACTTAGTGACCTTCAAGACGAAAGAAAAGATATGGTAATTTTTATGATGGGGAAAATTCTACAAAAGATTAGCTGGAATGATTGATATTACCACTAGTTTGGTGTTTAACGCCATGCTCAAGGGTACATCACTTAAGATGGTGGTGTACTCCAAGAGTTTGTCATGCAACAGTCAAATAACAACCCAACATAAACACAAAATGTGATGTGTTTTGCTCCGTTAAAAAACAAATGTTCTTCCAGTGCTAAGTAGATATGACTGTATCTATCATATACTACCCCTTAGCCAGAGAGCTAACTCTATTGAAAGCTTTCAGTATTTGTTTCACAAGCTACACTTTGTGATTAACCATACGTATAAAATCTTATATTCCAAACATTTGTTATGCCTTTCTTCTTTTTTTATACTTTTTTATGTAAATGTTTAAATGGATTCAAAACAAAAAAGAAAGCCAAATGATTTTATTTTTATAACCAATGAGGACACCAAGCTGGGGTGAATATTATAGGGGAATAACCTGGCAAAACAACAAATGAAAGGAGCTGTATAAGATCAGACTTGCACAGCTTTCAATGTGATGACCTACATGTCCACATGAAAAGAGTCGGAAAGGAGGAAAAAAATCAGATTCAAATTGATTTACATAGTCTGGTCTATCTGTGACAATACATACATTTCAATAGTAATGCCATCATGTAGTTAGGATTACCAATTGTGTGACAGAGCACTTGATCAATGGAGAAAAAAAATAGAGAAAAACAAAAAGCCAAGCCTGTTATTGAGATAAGAACAGGCTCATAATTTCAACCCACAAACAAAATTCAAATTTAGTCACAACTGATAGAACCTGTTCTAATTTCTAATACATGTAATCAATACTATATAAATAAAATCTAATTTCTTATTTTTTTTTATTAAATACATGTAAATACATGTATACATCGTGACCATGAGAAACCCCAAGAAGACAATCATGTTTGTGTTTGGTTTGTCCTCATGGCTGTGTGTTTGGTTTGTCCTCATGGCAGCCAGGTAATCACGCTAAGCTACACATGAAATTGTTACTTATTACAAAAAATAATTAAATCCTCATACTCTAATAACGGTTAATATCTGAAAGACCTAATATGGTAATAAGTATGAAGGAAACTAATACCTACTAAGACCACAGGAATGGCATAGTGATCATCTGATTTGTCACACATACAGTGTTACCTTAAGCAGGACTGCACATTCAAGATTAAGACGTGCCTATCCTTTTTGCAAGTCCTGTTTCATTATTATAATACATGTATGAGCTTTAAAACACACCCAATAGTAATCTTAGTAACACAGATTTGTCTCAGCATTACTACCACTAAACATATCAGTTACAACATGTATGTGACCTTTCTGTGAAGAAAATGTCCAACAAAGATTTCTATGATCTTATCTAAGCCACATACATGAAAATCTTACCTTTCTAAAACTGAAACTTGTAGCTGTGTCACTAACTAGAAACCATGTGAATATAA
>JAQQZZ010023301.1:0-13727 GCA_030265115.1 Mopalia vespertina | reverse complement strand
TTTATATTTTTTAGCTTGTATATAAAATACACTATTTATATTTGTTAGCTTGTATAGAAAATACACTATTTATATTTGTTAGCTTGTATATAAAATACACTATTTATATTTGTTAGCTTGTATATAAAAACACTATTTATATTTGTTAGCTTGTATATAAAATACACTATTTATATTTGTTAGCTTGTATATAAAAAACACTATTTATATTTGTTAGCTTGTATATAAAAGTGCCAATGCCCGATACCGACTTCTTTAAATACTCAGCTGTAGTGTCTGCCAATAAGCCGCCGTCAATAAACGTGGTTTAAAATAAATGTATGTATGTATGTATGTATGTATGTTTGTATGGACTGATAGGTAGAAGTATTTTGCGCACTGTATTAGCCATTTAAAAGGTAACAGTAAAACACTAGCCTGGTGAAATGTACTGGTACAAAGGGAAACGCTGTATGATGTACACACGCGGCTTCAGTCCATCTCCTGCTCCTGTTCAACAAATCTCAGCATGGCGTAAAACATGAAGTCAGAATCGCAGTGAGTCATGGAACCCATGGTCAAACAATGGAGGGGCCGCGGTCGAGGTTTCGTGGGTAGCGAGTCTGACAACTGATCTTCCACTCACAAGCAGGTTCCAGCCTTTAGCCGATCTAAGGTATAAGAGGGAGTCAAACGTGGTGACTCCGGCTATCGCGTGGGGTGAGGGGCGGGGAAGTGGGTATACGGGATTTCTTTCCAGCTTTCAGATGTTTCTATTAATGGAAGAGTGAGAAGTGAACGATCCCTTTCCCTTGTCATTTTAGTGAAATACTCTTGCGTATAACGTTCAACACCAATCGAAGAAACACCTAAATGAGGCATAAATGAGCAAAGCTTGAAAAAACTACGCTGTAAGGTGGAATTAGCAAAGATAACCAAGCATCAAAATGCACAAAACATGACACATCCGGTCAAACAATGCAGTGCACAAAACATGACACATCCGGTCAAACAGTGCAGTGCACAAAACATGACACATCCGGTCAAACAGTGCAGTGCACAAAACATGAGCCACCGCAGTTCACACTTCATGAACCAAATAGTAACTATTCAACCACCGCAGTGCTGAAAACATGAACCAACTTAGTTAAACGCTGCAGTCCACAATACATGAATCAACGTAACCAAAACGCCGCAGTGTTCAACCAATGCACAACACACGAATAAACTTATTTAAATACACAATGCATCAACCAACGTCAGCCTACTCAAACAATGCTGTGCAGAATGCCTGTACCAAGATTCAGGTAGCCGGATTGGATAGATACAAATGACAGGTAGTGAAATAATATTTGTTGTATAATGAAAACAATTCGTACATGTATATGGTAGTTATAACACTCGTTGTATAGTGCTTCCTTAATGTTCAGCAATGAATTGTTTTAGGATAGATGAATCATTTCAACTATTTTTGTGTCTTCATTATCGTGCTTTATTTTGCTTACCTGCAATATGACCTGGTTAAAATCGTCTCACGTTCGTTAACCTCAAATGACTTTACCTCTCTTTTACGTTTATTTACCAGGTATAATACTGATAACGGAGTATGAACAACAGCAGTTCCACAAAAGCAAGAAAGCTGTTTATGAGGTCAACTTCGTCTTTACTACAAATGTATGTGAAAATGTACTATTGTGCTAATGTGACTTGCTTCCATGTGGGCATTTATATAATTTAAAAAAAAACAACAATCATATATCATATATGTGTCTAATTATGTCAAAATTGTTTTGATTGCCTGCTTAACTGAAAGCGCATATTTGTACGTTGCTACATATTTATCATTTACATAGATGTATTTTTTTCACTAATTACTAATTCTGTGTGTATTCAAAGGTTTTGTAACCTCGACAGGTGAGCTTGTATATAAGTAAAACCCATTTATTATTACCATGAACATAACAAGGCCATATATCATGTATAATGACAATACAGATGGCGGTTAGTGTTACGACAGTGACTAATCTGTAATTAACCCTGAATTTAGTCACGGCAATGTCTCATTAAGGCAAGGTATTGTCTGCAATTAACCATATACATGGTATATACTGGGTAGAATTACGATTTATACACTATGATTAATCCGCTCTATATATTACTGCTGATGTCTGGACAAGCGTACTATCTGGTATTTCCCTTGCACGAGGACAGGGGTGGTATTTATAGCGGAGGACAGAGAACAGTGTACCCAGGATCCCCTTGTCCCCACCTACAACATGATGTCCTCAGGTGGCTCAGAAATGGTGATAATCTGCTATAAAAACGATGTGTTCGTAACTGACGTGTTACACAATTGGTGATATTCTTTCATAAGAAACATTGCAACAGGATTTACAATGATTTTTCTGAATATGTTATACGATCGCAGAATCTCGCTCAATGCGTATATGCCACACAAAGAGGTTTAATGTTAAAATAACAATGAACTTTCTCAAAATAAATGATTGCGAATGATTGGACGTTCGCATTAGCCGTTACAAAAGGCACGTGTAATCTAAAAAAAAATTGGAATGGGTACTTGCTAGTTTTATTTCTTTATCCAGTGTGATTAGTCTGTGCCCTGAAGGCCAGCATTCGAAAGTATAAGTTACTGGGAAAGTGTCCATGTGGCGATTGTAAACGGAGTCCCGATAGAGTGTTGTTTGATTAGAATACAGATTTCCCACTTCCATCGCCAAATCGGAAATTAAAAAAGAACAGAATACACCAAATTAGATGAGCAATTTAAGTCTGAGCAAAATGGTTTTCTTAAGGAATTTGATCAAACTACAACTATTTCGGTGTTTGATAGGAGGCAAATAGAAAGAGTGAAAACTGTCTATTATAATGTGCCCGTTGGGGATTTCTCATGCGGTTGGATGTTATAGTCATCACCAATGAAGAGCAATCGGAGTGACCCCGCCCTCCGGGTAATCCTCAACCCCAAACAGGGCATTCAATCTGTCATCGGAAAAGGTCTTCTTTAGCCACTAATTCTGAATATTCTGCAAGTACATAAACCCTTTATTGAACACCCGAGGCTTACCTTTGTTCTAAAGCGTCAATTATATCCCGGGGATTGACCAATCAGCTTGCTGGATTAATAGCCATTTGTGAGTATAAATTTGTTTAACGACCTGGAATCTCTAGAGAAGCAGACAAAAGGGATTGCCAGTGGCTCCTGCACGCGGTACAACATCCATTTGTTTTATCTAACACAGATATAAATATAGTTAACTGGTAACGCTTAAGTGATATTCTCTAATGTACATCTTTCAAAGGATGACTTATCAGACATGCAATTGAATCATCAAGCCAGTTAGGGCACTTTTGTTGAACTTGACGATTTTATTGATGTGATTTTGTTTTCCACACACGCACACACATGCAACGGATGTGTTTGTACTACAACAGACTTGCTCACACGAGTAATGTAAGCGGCTTAAATTATCGTCAAGTTAAACACTATACTAAGTTTCTGTTATTTCCAAATGTAATCAGCCTCACAGAATAACTGATTTATCTCGATCAAAGCCCATGCCGAAGATGTTACTGACTACATATTTATCACATATTTGACTATACCATGTAGGCATACATTACCTTCTCTCGCGATGTCTGTATCAAGATTAGCACCTCTAGAAACTTGTCTCTAGGAGTTTATCTAGAACATGAGATGATTCATATTTGTTTTGTTAATCGACATCCCTGTCCCAGTGTGACAAAGTTGTAGAAATAGTACATTGGCCACCGAATGCAGACATTATATATGTATTGATATAATATCTGTGTATATTAATACAAGACGTCCCTGATTGAAAATATAACTAACATAAAACAAGAGCGATGCATGGTCCAATTCTAGTTTAGTTCTTCATGCAAGCGTCAGAAAACTGCCCAAAAGCAAGGAAATAATATATGGAGCAGTGAAGCCAGAAAATTGCTCAGAAAATAAACTAAATTACAATTGACAACAGTATTCGTGTTGTTGTACAAATAGTTTTCTTTTTTTAATTTACACGATTGATTCTGTTGCATTTAACATGTATTTATTTGTCATACATCGTTTCCTTATTATTTGACCTTATGACCTTTAGTTTTATGATTTTTAGTTTGGGTATATTTATTGTTATGATATTAAATTGTTATGACCTTGTGATCTTCAGTTTCATTGTATTTAGTTTCAAAAACTTAATTTTCAAGATCTGTAGGTTTGAGAAATATTTTATCAACTTTGAAAGTTATTCCATTGCATGAACATACTTATTTTATAACCCAAGATGAGACAAATCTTTAAATTTTGTTCCTGTCTCATGTTTAATATCGCTTTATCCCAAATACAGGACTTGTTTGTGTTAGTGCTTTGCCAGCATCTTCGAATTTGTTTCTCGAGAAGTCCGTATGAAAGCATATATCATGCTAGATAACCATATTGACTCCAGGCGATGTATCCCTGTTTTCATGAAAGTGGGGGTTGATTGTTATTAAGCACTAATGGAACGCTAATAGGCACGAATTTGTTAGGCAAAGGCGATCTAGATATAGTTCATGCCTCTTCTGTACTCCGAGAAATACTTGGATAAATACCGGAATCAAAAGATGAATTTCGGTTTCCATTTGCTTTATGTACATCCAGCAATAAAACCTCATTCCTGATGCTATAGCCCTGTGTTTTTCTCCTTCACGGCAAATGATACAATTATAGCGAAGTCTCTCTCAGCATAACCTTGTTGACTTAAGCTTGAGGCAAATAACACTGCTCTCGATTATATAGTTATTTGATATGATGGCGGATAAGTGGGAGTTATTCTCCATGTCACGATGCACCAATAGAACATGGAGATTGGCGACCACAATTACTATCATCAGCCCAGGAGAAAAATTGTGGAACAAAAAGACAGGTTTAAGTATAGGTTTATGTCAATAAGGAAAACACGTACTTAAAATAATCTGTATAATATTATATTGACCTTCATCAGATACATTGACCACAATAACATCGACTTCCTATGTCGTATCGCTGCATTGGGATTTGTTGCTTTGCTTCTGTTTTTTGTTTGTGTTTTTCCCCCTTTTTTATTTTTATTAAATAAGATATATAAGTGTAGCGTTCTATTGTGGACAAGTTTGATATAAAAATAGAACAGTGGGTGAAATTACTGTTACCGATTAGTACTATTCATGGCGAAAACAGAACAGATCGACGAAAACTCGCAACCAAGAGTTGCAACATTACATGCGATAAAGCAGAGACCGATGACCGAAATCAGCACCAAAAGAAGGAAACACTAGCCTACCGACGCGACGTCAGGTAGATGGCCTAATTCAGTACCAAAAGGAGGAAACCCTACCTGTTCAATGTTAGACGCATGGCAGAAATCAGCACCAAAGAATGTAACGCTACCTTTGCGACGTCTGACAGATGGCAGAGATCAGCACCAAAAGGAGGAACACAACCCGTGCGACGCCAAACAGATGGCCGAAATCAACACCAACAGGAGGAACACACCCCGTGCGACGCCATACAGATGGCCGAAATCAGCACCAAAAGGAGGAACACCCCGTGCGACGCCAAACAGATGGCCGAAATCAGCACCAAAAGGAGGAACACGCCACGTGCGACGCCATACAGATGGCCGACATCAGCACCAAAAGGAGGAACACCCCGTGCGACGCCAAACAGATGGCCGAAATCAGCACCAAAAGGAGGAACACCCCGTGCGACGCCATACAGATGGCCGAAATCCGCACCAAAACGAGGAAACCCTAGCGGTGCGACGCCATACTGATGGCCGAAATCAGCACCAAGAGGAGGAAACTACCCGACTCCTGCAAGTTTCTGGTGGACTTTCACCTATTCAGACAGATTCGAGCCTGGCGGTAACTTGTGGGAGTGGGGTGGTTTCTGTAGCATCAGTTTCAGCAGCGCAATCATCTACATATATTTGAACTCAACCCATTTACAGGAAGATATTACAATGCCAGCATCCAGTTAAGCGAGACGTCTTATATGACAAGCCTTTACCATTGATATTTCAGTAAAAAAACAAACCTCTTCGATGTACAGACCAATTTCAGCAAAAGAGCATTTTGAGGTTATTGTCCATCTGTGCTTTGTGAATGGAAATTAGGGCTTGTCACGAAGATGAGCAGAGGATGCAACAAAAAGAAGATTTAACCGCAAATGCCCTGTCAACAGAACATTTTTCTGTCGCTCGTTTCCTACATTTAACGCAATATGATGTTAAAAGGATAGCTCTCTAGTGTTACCCTTTCCGAAAGGTTATTGGATTTCCGCCTCCGTTTTTTTTTTTTTGGTCAATAATGTCGCCCAGTTGCCTTCAGCTAATGTAAAGGTTAACTGTGAACTGTCTGTTCTCGGCACAGTGAAAACAAAGCACGGAAACAAGCGTAGGCCGACAGAAAATGATGGGAGGCGGAAACATTGACCGTTACTAACAATTAAATACACTTTATTGTTATGGTTTAGAAATGTCTTTTTTTCTCATAGTATTTACGGTAAAAAGGAAACCGAGTCAAGAACTGATAGCAAATTGAGTAAATACTGTAAGTGAATCTGGGCTGTTGGTAGGCCCGCACCATCACTGAATGGGCTGTGCATTAAAATCTCTCCCAGGTCCAGGCCGCATTTTGACCCCAGTTACACAAATGTAGTTTTGGGGATGCAATATCCTGCACAAGTGTTGTGTTATTCCGAAGAATATATTTTGACTTCAATATATTTCGGCGTTTTTTTTTTTTTTTTTGCCATCATCAGGAAAGTAATGTAAAAGGTGAAATGACAAAATTTATAGGGGTAATTACAAACAATCATATAATTCTAAAATATCAGTACAATCACAATTAAGCCTATCGTCGTCTGTTCAAACTCATGACATCTATTCAACAATGGAACCAGGCCAACATCGTCTTTACTAAGGAGAATTTATCGAACAAAGACAGGGCATGCATCGGCCAAAAATGTTCGAAAAAAATTGGGCTGGATAAAAATCATACCTACCCATATTTTACAGGGATCATCCAGAAAGACACTGCATCACGACATTTTTGTAATACGGTTTGTCTCTTTTTATTTATCCTTGGTACAAATCATTTTGTTTGTTGAATGAACACTCTGTGTTTGCTTCATGTATCATTTAACTATTATAAATCACAAATGCGATGTAACGAAACGAAATCCACAAATACATTGACTAAAGGTCGGTGCTGTTTTTATTTCCAGAAGTTGGGCGGAGAAACTTATCTCCCTGCTTGGGCTTCTACCTTGTGTGATTACGTCCACACAGAAACCCACACGGATATCAGCAAGCAAGAATGTCTGTTAGTAATTGACGATATTACCATACTAAAATAATTTGGTTCATTTTACAAACCGGTTTAACACGCACCCTCAACACCTGTTGAACCGACTTACACATGCAAATAACCTGCAATCAATTGCGTTTTTATCCACAAAAGAATTATTCGATATCAGCTACCACCTCGAAAGAACGCAACCCTATACTCTTGAGATTCTATAGCGGACGAGACTATTAAAGCAACTGTCGTACGGTATGCCCGGCCATCGCGCATTAATTTCCGCCAATATTTGGGGCAACGTAAGTGACAGACTGGCAAATGAAAGAAGTGGAAAACAAGATGGCCAGGGTGTATCTTAGAGTCAATGTATCGACGAAGGAAGTAGAATCGATTCTATTTTAGTATGGAAGGAACGGTGTCTGTCCTCTGGAAGACTTACTTTCTTGGGCAAAGAATTATGACAGAAAATTTATATCTGTTATTAACATAAACACGACATATAAATATTGTATAAAATTGTGGGGTTTTTTTACCTGTAAGTTAACAATATTTGTGTCATCGCTCTTGAAATAACTTTTTGTTTAACAATATATTGCATTCCGTAAAACACTAATTAGTTATATTAGTTTTTGTACATTTAAATAAGGTATTCTGTCATGGTTTTTCATCTTTGCCAGATGTTTTCAAAGATTTCTGGTAAGTAAAACTAATCGTAATATTTTCGAGAAGGAAAAAGAAAAAAGAAGCTTTACTATGGCTCCTCGTCATATTGAATATCGCTTTGAAACTCGATAAGATTATAAGGTCTGTCCAATCTAGCGAACCAAAGACAAGCACACATCAAATCTTTTTTAAGCGTTTGTATAGATTCTGCCAACATAGCGTTAGGAATAAACCGTTTCCAATCTGTTCACCCAAGAACAGCTTTGTATCATCATACTATAGTCGTATAACGTAGAAAAGATCTTCAGTCCTCGAATCGACAGTTGTCGTCTTTGATTTAAGACGATATTAACAATTCACCATCTTGTATCTAAATCCGTTGCTAAAAATATGTCACGCAAACAATGCGTCTCTCACAACAAGTGTGGATACCCCAGTGAAAGCATTAGAACAGTCATAGAGACAGGAGGTATAAATCTGATCTGAAGAACAAGAGCTTTGGGGTTCGTTGAATAGTAGAAGAGCACATAAAGAACACACAAAGCTGCGTTTGACATAGATCAATGTGATTATACTCAAATGAACAATCCCTTCATTCAACTCGTATTTTTCAGATGAAAACAGTTTTAGACATACTCAGTCGTTCCCAAAAATATGCAAACAGGCGATTTGTAAATAAAAGACCTCTCCATCAATAAATATAGCGTAAACAATAACTATTGTATTAAGTACACTAGAGAAATCCTCTTTGACGGAAACTTAATAAAATCAATTGTATACTTAGCAAACCCGTTTATAATCCTAATATGTACGATGTAATAAATACTTACACTCCATCATAAAACAGCTGATGTTTCCATAAGCTCTGTGTCGCTTTATTATCTTAAAATATATTTTGTCTTTCCATGCATATTATTTGGTGACTAGATTTTATGAAATACATCAGAAATGGTCTGAAATATAGGCTGTACAGATAAACTGCCTGGAATTAAATCAATTCTAACATAGGCTTGTTGTTAAATTGTGGTTGACTTAGAAATTTGAGTACAATGCTTTTTCACCTGTATCAAGATTTTGCAAAATCCTTGATTTCCACTGATAAGTTTAGCATAGTACAAGGGTAGTGTTACTCCGAAGAACGAAAGACTCATTTTGACTTTAATATTTCGGCGGTTTATTTTGCCATCATCAGGAAAGTAATGTTAACAATTTTGCTTTTGTTCCAATGTATGCCTTCATAAACTGGGACGTAAAAGTTTCTTCCGCGAATGCTTTCAATTACATTGTTCGTGATTATACCATGGTTCGAGTCACTATGTGAAAATTCGACAGAATGGATAGAATACATATTGCCGTATCCAAATCCATGCCAGGTATACCATGTCAAATCTTATTCTATTGAATATAAATATTGTCAATATTGTATTTCCGTTTAAACGACAGACTATGGCACGAAATATCTTCAGCCAGTTTAGATTTGTTTAAGTATTGTGTGCAATCTGCAATTCTGCCAATATGCCTCGACGTATGAACCTGTGGAATATATGTGGTGAGAAGAGGTACGTACACTGCCCTTCACTCTTCTGGGAATAAAGCTTAAAGCAAAACTACCAGATGAATATAAAGGATTCTGTGTACATGAGTTTAATCACATTGATCTTTGAGAACACAACTTGGACCTTTCGTTGTCCGTGGCTATTGAACGGATCTGTCCACTCTTTCAATATGTGCGTTCTAACCCGCTTTTCCGAATATCCACAAACACATAGAAAACACTAGTGTTTTCTTGATATATCCTTCTCAAAGGATTTTAAGTACGAAAATACAAACATTGTGTTTGTATCGTTTGGAATCAAATAGGAGAACCATCAACCATAGATTTGTATACTCTCTTCGCACAGCACAATGGTGTAGAGGCGAGAGTTGAACAGCTAAGGAAGCCTTTGAATCCAATGGGAAAAAAGAAGATTGTCCATATGTTTATAAGATTGGCTGGATGGCAAGGTGATACATTGAGCACAAGTAGTTAATTGCTTCCCACAAATAGTCAATATAACTCCATCAATGGGGAGAGGTGGATTCTTTGTTGTTATGCTTTTTTTGTTGTTGTTGTTATTATTACATTTATGGGTTAATGGTTTTGCTTTTAAGTTTAGTAAGAGGTTAGATTTGTTCTGCAATTGTTCCTTTGATGTGTTTTGTTATTGTTTTGTTTATTTTATATAATTTTTTGTTGTCAAGAAAGACCATTTTGCTTACCTCTTCAGGTACATTTTTATTTTCTCGTAGAGTTGGACAGATCTCTGAATAATTCACTTCTCTCCGTCTGTATTGTATCCGAAGAGGCGAATTATAGACCCATGGGGGTGTACTATTACATCACAAATAACATCCGAAAGGGCATTAAACTTTGACGGGGTCCTTAGTGGGAGGCACCAGGAAGTCCGATTGGGGAAAAACTTCACATGGGTTGTCTCGAAAGACATAATGATGCAATCTCATATGAGCCACTATTACGTCGAAAACGATCACCAGAATATGTCATTTGTTTCCGAACGTACGACGTCAAACTCATCTAAGCAACATGTGTGGACATTATTACACATCTCCAAGTGCATTAAGACGTTCACTTCAATTTTGTATGTATTTTTTTTAATAAATTTAATCAACCTATACTATAATCCAAATTATGTTTTAGAATCATACATTTGGGTCCGACACTTGTAAATACAAATTATAAGTAAAACCTATTGTTGCGAGGGGGCAACCTCAGTTCATTAGCTGTTTTTACTATTATTGTGAATCAAGAAACCTGAGTGGTGGCCAAAAACAACACATTGTCTGTAAGAGGTCATATATACGTTTTTAAAGAAAACAACAACCATGAGTAACCTGCCTGTAGAAATAGCTAAACTTAGCTTGATTCTCTGTTCAGACTTCACAATGAAACTATAGGGTCCCCGCTATACCACGCCTTTGCATGGCTTGTGTACCATCCGATTCCACTGTTTCCATAGGTGAGCTGAATACTACTAAAAATAATAAAATATATTTAGATCCTCACCGTTAAACAGTCTATAACACTATCAGACTTACCAAAACATTGTGATGTGACATAAGCGGTCACCTAGCAATATAGATAAATCAAATGGTTTGGGTTAATCAAATCTTCGGGCACCTGTATAATCTGGCCCCAAAACGAATACAATGAATAAAATAAGTGGTAGAATAAATTAAAAAGGACATAAAAACTATTCCAACACTGTACATTTTTCAAAACAACATTATTAATGTTATATCAACGTTCCATCACTGTATGGATTCTGTTTTAAGACTTTTATTTGCAATTTGTGTGAAGTTGTAAATTCAAATATTTTATATTTACTTTATATGAAACTAAAGGTGCATAAAGTTGATAATCGTATGTGCGTACGGGAAATACAGTAAATATGTATATGACTCAAGTTTGAAAATACGTAGGTGTATAACTCTGTATATATTTTGAATAAATGAAGAGAGAAAAATTTGCTTGCCTCCACCGGGAACTCTGTATATATGTATACTTATATTTAATGTTATCTAAAACGTTGTAATCTGTTGTATATGCTTATTAAGATCGCCAGGGCATTTTTGGAAATTCGTCATTTGCTGTAAGAGTAACCCTGTATAAAAGAATATTTTGACTTTGACTTTAAATTTGTGGGCTACGTGGCTCCTCGAATGGGTTCTCGTTGCGTATGAGTGTATACAGCAAACACATATGTTCGCTTGCTTATCAATATTAATAATTAGCCACAGGGCTGATAGACAAAGGCTTTGAGTTTTCTTCTTAAAACCCAACAATGTTGTTTGCCAGTCCTAATCATCTGTAGGTCGGTTAAACAGATATAGTTGGTTGTCGGCACGTGTTTAAGGTGTTTGTAAAGTTAACCAAATTAAGTTGTTATGGTAATAACGAAGATAACGTCTGGCCTGCTGTGACCTACAAGTCGTTTACCATGTGTAAATCATTTTTCTCTTATAATTCAAAAGCACTGGCTGCTTTTTCGACAGTGTTTGTCTGTTTGTGGACTAGACGAGCTGAGCCTTCTGTTTGGTTTAATACTGGTATGTCTGTTAACCTTAACATCTATTCAAATATCCTACCGTCATCACGGAAAACGCCCTGCAAAACAGTATGTGTTAAATCAACAAACCATTTATTATAGCTGGGTTATAATTTTTTCATCTCAAATTTGGTAATTGTATTATGATTATAGAGTGTGTGAAATAACCGGAGGGTTATGTTTAACTTTAATCTCACCATTAAAAGAGTTTGACGGCTTTTCCACACGACTACTAAGATTGTATTTTTTATTAGTGGCACTATTTCAATAAAAATATTAATAAACTAAGAAACCATGGGTGGACATTAATCACATAGAAAATGTGTGTACATGAATTTCAAGAAAATATGCGTAGACAATAATTACATTAGACACATGATTTGACGTAAATTACACAGAAACGTTTGCATGTGCATTAAATGTGCAGGTACTGTATGCAGATGTATTGATTATACAGTAAAACATGCACACAAGGGCAATAATAACAAAGCAACGTGTGCAATGACATAAATTACACTTAGCCGGTATAAGCCCTTTTAACTATAATTTCTCTGGAATTCGTACTGACATTTGTACTGACATTTACAACAGAGAAAAGTATAAATTAATAATTAATTGCCTGAAAAAAAGTTATTTGGTTTGAAAATTAAAAAGTATAGGCATTACCTTTCCTAGAAAAGCGATATTTGGACCTTAATTAACAGAATTAACTTTCATAGAAAAGAGATATTTGGACCTTAATTACCGGAATTAACTTTCATAGAAAAGAGATATTTGGACCTTGATTAACAGAATTAACTTTCATAGAAAAGCGATATTTGGACCTTCATTGAAAGATAGCTTAGATAACTTATATCGAGGATTTTTTATTTATTTATTTTATTTTATTTCTGCGATAGATTTTCACACAAGAGTCCAAGAGCAGCAATAAACAAAATATTATCACTCAAAGTTCTAATTACAGATTTTATCGCAAGTGTAATATAACCCCGCTACATAATAAGCAACCATCGTCTACCTCAGAAACAACCACATTTCTCTTTGTGTCCGTGTCTATGTGGCTTGTTTTCCTTTATGTTACAGCGAAAAGCTGAATTAATGACAAGCGTGCATGGGATTTGAAATAAATCAACAGTACTTCTGCTGGGTAAGTGTCAGATCCATTTACGCGGCAAATTATGATATATGCTGTGGCTGTGTAGAAATGCAAAGATTTAGGTTCACGACCGGCCTCTGACATCCATATCTAAGCTTAATTATATTTTCCTGCCACATTAATTTGATGTATAAACACAGCGGGTCTATAAATTAGGCAATTTATAATACAGTCACTAGAGACAAACACCCAAACTGGGTCTTCTCTATTTTGCTAGATATATGTAAGAGTTACAAAATCAGCTTGTTATTCTTTTCCAAACTTACTGTCGGCATTGTTAGTTTCTCGCCACGACAGTAGAACATCTATTGCAATATTGGTATGTTATCTTCTTCCTACGAAGCCTGGCGGTTGCGCCTGTAGTATGCCATCAAATTGGATATAGATCCAATAACTTCAATATATTCAACAGGGGAGTCCGGCCTGTGGTATGACGTTTGAGCTGAATGGCTATTGACGCTGGT
>JAQQZZ010023268.1:0-11054 GCA_030265115.1 Mopalia vespertina | reverse complement strand
AATTTTTTTTAAATTTTTGTTGTAAATTTTTTGGCCCCCCCCCCCCCCCCCTTCAACCGCCCTCCCAACAAAAAACCCGGTCCGCCAGCAATTAATTTGTTCTGAATTTTCTTTAATTACTTATTTATCTTACGCAATTTAAGTCACACATTAACCGGGGATCTTGATAAGGTAATCAGAATGTGTGGCTGTCAGCCTGCCCTAGCCGGCGGGCGGATTCCTTTCTTGCCGGTCCTGTTTTCCTTGTTCCCTGTGTCCTGTCAGACAAAAAGTGAGTCTAAAACAAGTCTGGTTTCGCGTACAGAGAATCCTGATCTAGCACTACGGCCTGCAGGCATCCTATTACTTTTCCAGTTACAAAAAAGACTTTAGCTACCGTTGCACAAGTAGAAAGAAGTCCGTGTTCGACGACGTGAAGCAGACTGTAACGAGTGATGACAGGTTATAATTTTCCATTAACTCATCTGTACCTATAAATTTGAGAACTGTGACATCCACATTGCGAGAGTAGTACAATTTCTTACATACGTATCTGTTAATTGTCAATTACTCTGTCTGAAAAATATTTTTGAGCACTTTAAATAAACTTTAACTAAATCGCGTTTGTTCTCACTGTTGATCGTATTATAGGAAGTTATCCTTCCCCTTGTATTATACCGTTTATTTGTCATGGAATGAAAGCCGCCAAGAAAAACGGTGTATCAGTTATCACGTGAAACAGAAATAGCCAAGGATAATAGGATGTGACATGCCATTGTGTATAATTCACACTGATACATTTTTATATACAAATTCATATTTGATTCCGTCATTTTTATTCCTTTATTTAATGTATCCTGTGAGTTCAAGAGTTATGAAAAATACATGTACGGCGTGAATCATCCAAAAGGATGGAAAAACGCCACAAATCCTATAACCAACCAACCAACCAAAAATACGTCATTTGACAGCCGTTGTCCTGTTTTCTGGACTGATCAGTAGTGTACTCCAGATGTACTTTCATATTTGTGGAATGCGTTTTGTTTTACTTTCCGTTTTAGTCACGACACTTTTATGTAACCAATATCCAAATAATCATCTCATCCGCTTTAGAGGCTATTATTACATAACTTCCTCAACATTTAACAATGTGATTTTTATAATAGCAAACCGAAAATACACACGAACACGTGTCATGCCATATTTATGTCATTTTTACGGCGTGAGAAATCCCACTAATTTTGACGATTTATTTTTTTGTTGAAAATTGTTCGTATGGGTTGAATTCGTAAAAATATAAAACACACCATTCTCCAAAGAAATATTTTTTTGAGACTGCCAATTATCTGTTATTCAACATTGATGTCAGTAGATAAGTTCTAAGAAAACAGTAAATTATTAGTAATCAGAAGTATATGGTAAGATCGATTGATTGGTGTGCTACTCAGTGCTCAAGTGTATTTCACTTATGTGACGTCGGCCGTATCGTAATACGTGTTAAAAGAGACAGTCACGTGTTGAATAAACTAAGCTTATCACAATGGCATAATATAAAAGGACTTTGACTATGACAGTATTGTTTTTGTTTTTTGGATCAAACCATGAAAAAACCTGAGCCGGTATGGCGAGTATTACCGTGGCATTCGTTCATTGTCAAATTATAAATTATTCAAGCGTTTTATAATAAAATGTTTGGATGAAAAGGTCAAACATTTTTAAGATAAATAGTTTACCGCGCACAAACTGTTAGCTATGGGGCATTAACTGTTCGTGATTTGCTCCTTTTGTCGTTTAAGAGACTTCTCTTTTTGTATTCCTTTTGTCAAATGTAATCGCTGTTTATTTTAATAACCTCCAACTTGCTGCTTTTTACCGATTCAAAGTTTTTGACATAGTTTCATTAAATTAGAAGTAGTGTAATTAATGAAGTTTAGGTGAGTCCAAGGTTGGGCGGATTCAGATCTATTATTCTGTCTAAAGCAAGATGAGTATCATCAATGTATTTAATTTAGCGAGAAAATAAAACTTAAACAATTACTCTGACGGCTGTTCAATTGTAGCCCGGTTTAATGGACACCGGTGCGTTGAGTGGAAATCTGTTCTGTGTGTCTATACGATATTATTCAGAGAAAGAACAAATCAACTGTAGCTATTCCAGTTCAATTTCTTTGGGTTGTCAACGAAGATAAAAGGGATTGCTAACTTTATATAATTTTCTCTTGACTACTTGTCAGTTAGGTATATGTCAACAAATTCATTGGTTACCACTCTGACACAGAGACACCGGTTTGTAAAGTTCAAACATAGATAACACATTATAGTGTTTTCCTCTTGTTTGTGTAATTTCAAATTACACACCAACTTTTAATGTCATATTGTGATATTTGACTGAATATATATATCTTTAAGCATAAATGGTGTCCCCAGTTCATTTAGTATATTTTATTATCATTATTATTTTCTCCACACGTTCCTTTTTGTTGTACGTTTTCTCTTTATGTAGGAACATTGATCAACGTTCTCTGTTAATAAGCATGATATGATGGGTAAAGCGTGGTTGTCTCTTCTGATAAATAATATTGATTTGTATCTTTGCTGATTGGATTTTACTTTGCTTCCTCTTTCAGAACACTGGCTTCGTGATGCTACACCACCAGATCAACCCACCGTTCTGTTCGGTTGCAAACATGCGCCAAGACAAAATGCTTGTGACTCGCCTTCTTCGGCAGTCCATCCTCACTTTGTGCAAAGAAACCGTGCCTTATGACAAGAAACTCGAAGTGGATGGTATTGTTTGTATTACACTTGAAAATGATTCTCAGCAAATTGTTATAAAGGTTCATGAACTGCTGGAGCGGGACTCCGTTATGACTATAGAAGATAACAACAAAGAAGGAGGCCCATACCCTGATCATCAAAATAATTTTTCTTCGTCTCCTCCTTCTGACTATGGAACACCTGATCCAAATAACCACATTTCTCTGGACATGCGATTACCAAAGAAAATAAAAGTAAATTCTTTTGACAAAGAGAACGAAAAGCTCGTTAAAAAAGAGCCAATTGATGGGACAGGCGATGTTTCGTCTGATTCAGCTCCCTTTATTGTTGCATGCGATGCCTCTCCAGAATCAGCTCCAATGGATGAAGACAGTGGCGACCAGGACAACTCTAACCAATCCGATATTATGACCATCAATGAAAATCTTTCTGAACATGATCGAAAATTAAACTTGGGCTTTTTCACTCCAAATATGCTAACTGGAAGATTATTTGAGCCAAGACGTATATCTTCATCCAACGATGATGCGAATGAAGTTGCTGAGGTGTTGTCTGGAACTCAGATTTCTCCTGACTCCACTCAAATGCCAAAACCTATATGCTGCAAACTTTGTGGTTTAATTGTACCTAGCCCACAGGCCTTTGAGGATCACAGCGCTGAGGTACACGGTTCCTTTACCTGTGGCTACTGTTTGAAATCGTTCACATCAAGGCCAAACCTTCAACGACACATTCGTCTCCACACAGGGCAGAGACCATACTGTTGCGATCTTTGCCCAAGCCGCTTTAGTAGGCGAGATGATTTGAAGGGGCACATTCTCAAACACAGATACCCAAAGCCATTCAGGTGTAACTTATGTGAGAAGGGCTACACGGATCGCTCTTGTCTGAGAAACCACATGAGAAAGGAACACAATAGCACTCTTCGCCACGTCTGTTCCCAATGCGGCGAGGGATTTGACGATGTCGAAAAGAGTATGCAACATAAAAAAGCTCACCCTGAACTACAACGTTTCCAGTGCCACGCATGCAACTTTATCGGAACGAACGCTCTCTCTCACCAAAAACATTTACTCTCCCATACCTCAAGCGGGAAGATATATAAATGTCAAAAATGTGACAAGGATTACACAGACGCTTTTGAATATACTGATCACCTTAAAGAACATCGAGCTGATCAGGATTTTTCTGTATTTTCCTGTTGTTTCTGTGATACTGTATTTCCGTCTTACGAACAGTTTATTCGTCACGAGCACAGCCATGCTCAGAGTAAAATGTACTCTTGCCACCTGTGCTCGGCTCAGCTTAAAAGTTACTCGATTCTCAAGCTTCATCTGCTTAGCCATAAAGATGGTGGTATGTCTGATGAGGACGACCGAGAAGACGAGAAAGGTGGAAGTCAGTACTGGTGTACCGAATGTAATACGGGATTTTCAACGGAAATAAGCTTAGCGGAACATATAACCGTTGTTCATGAACATGCCAGAGACTCCGTTTCCAAAAGTCAAGGTCAAAATGTCAAGGGCAAAGAACAGGAAGTTAACCTTCCGAAAACAGATCACAACCAAAATATTCCTATACCAGCATCTCAGGGTCCGTTTGAAGAAAAGCAGTTGAATTTGAAAGCAACATTTATTCAACCGCAGGTTGATGCACCAATGGATCTTACGAAATATGTTATGTCTAGGCCCAGGTCAGGGGAACACTATTATCGGCCGTATAGTACACCTCCTGTCCCAATGCTACCTCTTCCGTTCATGCCACCTGATAAGTATCTTTCACATCTCAACTTAGAATATCCTTTCAGACCTTACCGCGGAAACCCTCTTCCAGGCCCATTAATGTGGCCCGCATTGGCTTTGCAGCCCCGCAGTGTTAGGGATAGCGTATCTACAGATGGATCGACTGCTGAATCTCCTACAACCCCGACAGACGAAGGCCAAGAGCCACCGTCACCACCAGGGAGGAGAACTCCTGAATCCACCTCAACCTCTACCACATTCGACAGAATTACCACACCGGAAGTGATGTTCCGAATGCGCAATGCTATATTCCAATGTGATTTATGCGATCTCCAGTTCAAGAGTTTTGATGGAATCGAAAACCACAGTAACCAAATCCATAAGCGATTCCTGTGTGAATACTGTGGAAAACTGTTCACAGCAAAACCTAACCGAGACCGCCATGTTCGCTACCACACTGGTGAACGTCCCTACAAATGTGACCTATGTAACAAATCCTTTTTCCGTGGAGATGATCTACGGTACCATCGCACAACACGCCACTCCACGGTGCGTCCATTTCATTGTACAGTGTGTGGGCTTACTTTCCCGTGGGCCAGAGATTTGGAGAGGCACGTCAGGACACATGTTTAACAATAACTAGATAACTAGTTTGTCACAAAAAGGCAACTTTAGAAAATTTTCAATCTGGTATTAAAATTAACAAAATTTTATTAACAATATGTTAAAACTACTTCCGTTGTTTAGATGTTTGAGTGGGTTGTTTAAACTTGAGTTGTTTTATAGGGGCCAGTTGCTCGAAAGGGTATTAGCTCCTAACTGTAAATTTAATGGCTAATAGAAGATTAGAGATAGACCTTCAACATGGCCGTACGTCATTTAATAGCGGATGAAATTTAAAAACGCTTCGAGCAACCGGCCCCTAATAAACAAATGGTAGTCGTTTACCATATTAATCAACCAAGACTATGCAATTCATTTTGTTTTGTGGAATCGCTACTTTTTTTTAATTGAGTCATCGGGATAGAGAAAGTATATGTTCCAATCGTAGTCATGTTGTCTACTAAGCTGTGACGGAACATTTATTTTCAAACAGTGCATCAATCAATTGAAACCATTTTATATTGATGTTTTAGAGCTAAACCATTGGCGCCTTTTGACAAATCCTTTCACTATCTCTTTTTACTATGAACATCTTGGTGCACATTGCAGCGTCTGTCATATCTTTTTTCTATTGAAAAGATCCCTGGCAAATACAGTGCCATATATATTGTCAATATTTTGTCGGGTTTGTATTTAACTTTATATCCTCTATTGTCTTCAATATTTCGTCTTTTTCGAATATATTTATAATACGTAGAACTAATGGTGCTGGTCCTTACCTTGATCTCTCAAATGTTTTCCACTTTACAACATACATGTAAATACAACCTGGTTTAAAAAGATTTTATCAGCTTTATTTCGTCCAAAAACCGCATTTCAGTTACTTTTAAATATCAGCCATTGTGACCAGGCCCTAATCATAGAGCTATTAGCTAAATTTCATTTCTTCAAATATTGCCTCGGATTATGTGTACAGTTTGTTATAATATTTCTTATAAATTCGAGTGCGTTTTGTTGTGACTATTTATGGTAATTCAATTCGTTTGTTTAATATTAATGTTTGGGATGAATGATCAAGACATTATAATTGACTTGCTTCCAAGATAACCCATCCCTATTATCCTATTCTGTTTTATGCCTTGTTAACGAACTGGAATCTAGTATTAATCTGTGTATATAAGTGGGCGTTTTTTTTAAAATATGCAATGCATTTGTGCCATAACAGTTGATAATTGTAAGTAGTATAAATAATTGATTTAGCCTTAAGTTAATATCATTACTCAAACGTAAAATGTCACAAATGGCAAATATGCTTTGTGGCCTTACGTTAACTTTCCTCACAAACAGCTTCAGTTACATAACAAAGCGTTTGTTTTTGCTGTTATTGCTTTTTTTTTAAAAATCCCTTGGGGGAGAGTTGTTAATTATAACTGTGTTGACACGAGCTATATAGACCGTTTTTGAATTAGGATACAAACACTCTATTAATTATCCACGGAAGCCAGGGTATGCCTATATAGCAATCATAACAGATTTGGCCCGATTAACAGCAACGTTTAAGTCTGAAGTTCATTTCTTAATTCAGAAAAGACCACAGTAACCCCAACACCATAAAGTTTATCTTTTGTATCTCTTTTCCCTTTTAGATCGTCTTGTTTTTCTTGAACTTGTTTAAACATCCACTTAACACTGCTCTATTCCACTCTGTATCGAAAAGTGACTCAAAATACATTATTTTGCAAATAGCAGCTATCCTGTCCAATTCTTTTATTTCTATTATTTTTTCAATACGATAATGTGATAGAACATTGCTCAATTTGTTGTTGCTGTTTACGTATTAGTAAAGAACTGTAGATTTCTTGTGCTTTTTCCGTTGTGTAAACAATAAAATTCGGGTTTAAGGTTATTTTATTTTCCCAACAAGTTATTCGATGTTTATTTATTGGTTTGTGTCATATATTCTTGTGCTTAACTAAATATCTCAATATATGTTTACTCGACGTTTGTAATGTGTTGTTTTTATCATTATGGCCTTCTTTAACAATCTCTATGGAAAAATGTCCATAATTTTGGTAAATGTTTGGTCTCAATTTGTTCGTATTGTTTCAGTGCCTTAGGTAATGACAGAGTTGTATGTGTTAATTACTGGAAGGTTTGGGAAGCCCAAATAAAGACAATAAAGTTATGTTTCAAAATAAATATGTGTATTTATTTTATCACGGATTCAAGCTACTACATTGATTGGACGAACCTTTTTGTTCGGTAATCTTTGGTCAACGGGGCACACGAATCTATTTGTTTGTCGTGTTTTGAGTAAAACACTGCAAAAAACCAAAGCAATTATTGCATAAAACATGCTATGATATTTATATTGTTCAGTCTCGTAAATAATGCGTGGGAAAATGTAAATTTTAGACCACGACTTAGTTTAGTTTTCATGCGACAAAAAGCTACCTAGCTTTAGAATTCTAGCTCGTATTATTAAACACCTCTCAATATGATATAGGAAATATCCCACTGTTCAAACCCGGGTTACCAGATTGTTTGAACGCGTTAACGATAACCCGTCTGTTTCTGTTTCTGAATTTAACTTTTACTCCGTGACAAGCTGGGATTACAATATACATTGTATAGTGTAATCCCAGGTGACAAGGGGTGTCGAGGTTGCTATTTTTCTGTTCTTCTTAACGCTAAACCTGCTTCTTTTCTGCAAGTTATAATCTGAATAGGATGGGACTAAACACAACAGCTCCATACCTTAGTAATCGTTGACATTTCCTACAACTGGTTTCTGTATCTGCAATCCAGTTTATTGGTAGCAATATAGACGCAGTTCGTTGTAGCGGAGCGTTTTAGTCCATGTTCCGAGGTCTCGGATCGATCCCAGTTGATCCTGTGTCTCTGGTATAAATGTTTCATGCACAATTAGCGATTTGATAAGACAGACTTGGTTTTTGACATAAAGAGGCGTCCACGACCCTTCTCCAAGTTCGAATTTAAACATCTGTCAAACAAATAATTGTGAAAACGTACGCAAACCTATATCAACATGAAAACGTAATTCTGTGGTATAAATAAGATAACTCCTATGGGAACAAAGTTTCTCAACAATGTGATTTGCCAACCAATTCTACCTTCATGATGCTGAATCACTGATTGTAAGTCATTGATATGTACAAAAACATAAACGTACAGTCCAGAGTAACGGGACAATCTTAAGCTGTGTCCCAATATATTTTTATACGTCGTTTGTATCATACACTCCTCATTAGTATAGCCGTATATATTTTGGAAAGGTTTCCTGGCATACTAGTATACTTCACAGTTGGCAGTGCGTCCGAAAGCTGGGCGCTTATACCATTCTGAAATAATTGTTGTTTTTGCTGATTTTCTTTAATTCAGTGTGTCAAAGATGGCTGCTGGATGAGGTCGACGCTACAGTTTTAAAACGTCCAACATATTCCGACTGTGCTAGGCCAATACCAAGCAAAAGGCCAAATGTGATGTCAATCAGCTACACAAATTACCGCAGCTTCCCTCTATTCCATTACAATGTATCTGCCCTACTCCCCAACTTCACTCCAACATCTCTCTGTGAGGTTTTGTAGGGATTGTTATAAGTCATCGGGTTTTTATTAATCCCCATCCCAGTAATTTAGTAGGTTTTAATTTAATTGAATTGTGTCTTAGTTGCAGTGTTAATAAATCGCATTTTAATTGACACAATGCCGTTGTTTAATGCCGTCAAGTATGTATTACTTGGAATGAAGTTTTACACAATTGTAAGCCACGTGTGTCTTTTGTTAACGGGTGGACGTGCTCTGTATACTGTTCGTCTTCGAGCGCACATGCACTATACGGGTGACTTAAAGTTCCCATGCTACAGATTTGCAAACTGATGCAGCAGACTTATTCTTATTAAGGCCGAATGGTCTCGCATCTTGGTTCTAACTGTCCTATTGTTTTGTTAGATTATTTACTTTTGAGGTACATCGTTGTCCTATAAGTGAAATACTCTCGGGCAGTGCGTTTGAAACCGGATATCTATACCACATTCGCTCTATTCAATCAATCAATCAATCAATCAATTAATTTATTAATTAATGAATCAATCAAAACCAATCAATCAACCAATCAACTAACCAACCAATCAATCAATCAATCAATCAATCAACCAATCAACTAACCAACCAATCAATCAACCAATCAATCAATCAATCAATCAATCAATCAACCAACCAACCAATCAATCAACCAATAAATCAATCAATCAACCAACTAATAAATCAATCAATCAATCAATCAAAACCAACCAATCAATCAATCAACCAACCAATCAACTAACCAACCAATCAATCCACCAATCAATCGATCAATCAAGCAAGCAATCAATCAATCAATCAATCAATCAATCAACCAATTAATCAATCAATCAACCAACCAACCAACCAACCAATCAATGCTATTAAAACTAAGGCAGCATTGACTACCGCAATTGGCGATCCTGATATGAAGGTAATGCAATTTATGCTACGGTTTGTGTCACGATTTGTTTTCTTGTTAAATCAGAAACTGTCTTGCTCTGTTTATTTTAAGAGATATTTTTATTTATTCTAATTTAAAACTCTATCTTTGTATATCTTTTCAAATTTGAAAAGAAATTACAAAGTGAGAATGAAGAAGCCGTTATCTCTGGCGATCCACAAAACGAGTTGTTCTTTTTACCTCAGGCTATGGAATGACAAGGAAATATAAGGTGTTTTTTCTCGGTATCTGGAGCCCTTATTTGGGCTGTGGAGATTACATTGTTATCCTTTCAGACGGTTAATAAGGGTTTGTCTAGTTATACAACTATTAAAGCCAGGCCCTGGGGCACCTGAACGATAGATAAAATCCGCCTTAACCTATGGAGTGAATCTCCTGTTGTCGTAACTGTTGGACTTTTTAACATGTAACCCTGAAACTGTAAAATTTAAACAAACTGCTCTTTTGTTTAAAACGGATAATTAACAGATAAATTAAAACTTCTAAAACAAAACAAAAACTTCGCCTTGTTCAATACTTTGTCTTAACTAATGTTGCGGCAATGTTTTAACAAAAAATTAGAGATGAGGGGAAAAAATGTTTAACTAATTTTCGTCTTAAGTTAATAAAAACTTAACTCCTCAGCTAGAAAAGAGAGGTATTTAAAAAATTAGTTTTGTGAGTTTTATGACACCCACAAACTTATAAGTAGTCATAAACAGAAGAAAAAAACATGTTAGCAAAAAATAATTGTCACTAATTAGTCGACTTTTATTGCGGTTGCTCAATGTCTTTTCAATGCTCATCATTGAGCATGTAATTAGACATAACTTACTATACACGCGCTTAACAATGAATTCAGTCAAAACTGGTTTTATCACTTATATATGCAAAGTCGTTTTACGTATGTCACGTCAATAATGTATAGTTAGCTAAATAGTTGAAATATTTAGGACTTGTGTCATTTACATTTTACCGCCGTGTTAAATAATAGACGCTGTTGATCCGTGCGTTCCTTTTGTCACCATTTGTTGATGGTCGGTGGTGCCACGAGTCATCGCACGCTCTGACCTAAGGGCACAACAACAGCCACAGACTTTGAGTCCTGTGTATACTGGTATTGTATAATTGGTCGATGCTTTGGAAGTCTACGGGGCTTTCCTACATCCATATAACAGATACGCGGTCATTTGAGTGAAACAACTCTTTCTCCCGAATAAAAGACAACGGCACAAGCAAACAAACAAACAATGGTTTATTTATTGGTAATCTGAAACTGAACTTTTTGTGGAAATAAGAATAGTAGATCGTTCAAACTTAACCACTGTAAACAATTGGGCATATACAAGCGCAATACGGGGCTTTCCGGTTATGACGTTACGACAACAGAGTGACGTCCCTTTGCGAAATGACGTTGCCACTTTATGG
>JAQQZZ010023257.1:0-11054 GCA_030265115.1 Mopalia vespertina | reverse complement strand
GTGCTGTAATCTTTTCCGGCATAACCTCAAAATCGGTCCTCTAAAATTTTGTGAGGTAACCTAACATTTGCATTTTCTCCAGGTTTGCTGATTTTTAAAATACATAAATGTGCCTTGGTGAAAAATAAAGCAAAATTGATTTAAAACATAAACTTTATTGATTATCGGATGACAAAATTTGTCAAAATCAGTAGCAAACTGCAAATTAAGTCGAAGACTGCAAACAATTTGGGAAACCTATAAATAACCATGGGAAACCCCGTTCTGACCAACAGCACAGACCTACATCATCAGGAGTTGGTCTCCTTATGATGGCATTATAAATGCTGAAATATTGAGTCAAAATGAAGTTATCGTTTTTTCGGAATAACACTACTTGTGCATCATAGCATAAGAATAATCATTGTCATAACAAAATATTGTCATATTGTTGCATATCATCAACATTCCTGTTTTATTTACTTGTTTAATTGACAGAATGAGAGATGTTCGTACCCTGTTCAGATGTGGAATCATCACCTACAGATGTTACGTGAAGATCTCTGGTCTATCTGCCCCCCTCGTCTCAGTCAGCAGATACTCAGTTCTGTGTTACAGGAGTCTCTTGATAGTCTAGGCAGGTGTTATTGTAGAGTCAAACCCAGCTATAGAAGAACTCCACAGTTTAGGTAGGCCATATAGGTGCTAGTTTTATTTTTTGTCTGCAGATGGACTAAAGTATTTTTTTTTTTTAAGGAATATGACAAAATATTTCCTGGTAGAATGCCCCATATAAATTCCGTTTGTTCTGTGTGGCAACAAATTTTTATTCTAAGTTGGAAGCAACACTAATGCAAACTGCCAATATTTCTTAAGATTTGATCAAATAAGTATTATAACAGACTAAATATTGTGCAAAATAAGACACATTTGTAAAAGGAGAGTGAACATTTATTGAATGCAGCATTTTTTTGCCTTTGTTTTAGTTTCATACATTTAATGCATTTATTCCTTATGACTAAAAATGTAAATGTACTTAGCTGTGATCTGCGCATCCCTGCTCACTTAGATACAAAAATGATATTTTCTATGTTAACCAGTTTGAATTATTGTACGATTTTTTTCATCTGTTTGTAGAGTTGATGTGATCACTATATTATTATGTGTGAGTGAGTTGCTGTACCCCAGTTGTAACTCTGTGTCTAAATACCTGGATGTGAATCGCTCACAAAGCACACACTGCAGTATACACAACCAGTGCTGTCATCTATTAGCTGCCCTCGCTGTGGTCGCTTCTCCTCTGGAAGCTTTGTACAAGTAAGTGAAGAATGGGTTGGTTCATTGATTGGTGTTTACCGCCGTGTTCAAAGGTATTTCACGTATGTGACAGCTGTGTACTCTTTATGGAATGGTTTAAATTAACTGACCTCCAAATACTTGATTTCTACCCAGAACTGGGTCTGCCAGTAGACAACCTGATGATAAACCTCTGGAAATCTGGCTTAAAATTTCTTTACATGGGAAAAGATGGTGAAATTTTAGCTAAGTAATGTACATTTATGTTCAGCCAACTGTAACATAAACCTAACATTTTTGTAATCAAATAGCAAACAACTGGTTTCTTTAAAATACAAAGAGCCAAACCCCTATTCAGCACAAAAAGTCAGTTGTTTATGGATTTAAATGCTCAGGTTGTTCATTAGAATATATTGGTAAAACAGGATAGATGTCTTACAACTAGAATAGCTGAATTTTTAGCAATGATAAAAGGCACAGTGATGTTTCAATCACTTCTCTAACTGTAACACTAATAAAGCAATTTTGAGTGGCATTGAGCAATATAATTGATTGAAATCCTTACTTGTAATAGTACATGTAGACATGGTAGATATTTACGATATTTACTTCTATATTTAAACCGTTTCTATATACCTGACAAAAATCTCAGAATGTCGCTTCAAAATAATACCAGAAGCTGAAATCCATACATTCTTTTGCCTTTTTAGTTACCAGTTTCTAAATGCCACTCCAAGATGTTTTTGTTAAACGAACTCGTATTATAGATAATTATGTTGATTGTCAACCATTCTACTCGTTATTGATGAAAACAAAATAAACTGTCAAAGCGTAGAGCAAAGATGCGGTGTTGTGTTTTCGGAATTACCCAACTGATATACTATTATACTTATAATACATTGTGTTTCAGAATATTTAAGAAAGGTTTTACTGGTAGGAAGAGTAGCTGGTCTGAGGTGGACTCTTTGTCTGAGGCAGATTCTAAAGGCTATCCCAGTCACTGGTTGTCATGGATACGACCCCGACTCATTCAAGAAGGACAAAAGCAGTAAGTCAACAGTGTAAAAAAAAGTACATGGTTAATGTAGTTGAATTTCAGTAATTCAAACTCATACACAAAATCTTGTTTAATCTATTGTTCTAGTGGCACAGACTATTATTTCTTCAAATTTCTTATAGGTAAATAGATTAGTAACAATCTGTTTTATATTAGGTACCTTATGGTATCAGGGGTTCATAGACTTCCAAATATTGAGTTTTTCTAGTGTCCTATTGAATATTTATAATTTTTTAACATCCAACTATTTATTTTTATCTTACTTAAACATTAGAAATGGAGTCTGAATTGATTTTTTAAAAATGATTCGTTGAAATGATGTCTCAAATTGAGTTTATTCTCCAGCTTATCTCCCCATTTAGGGTAGTTTAACTGGAGTTCTATGAACCCCTGGGTATATTACCAATACTTTACAATTGTCATTTATCAGTCTCTTAGTTTGATAGAATAAGACTAAATGTAGGCTACTGTACATGTACATGCATGTGATAATTGAGACACCTAGCATAGGTGATATTATTCTGTGTGAATTGCAGTACATGTACATTGCGTTCAATGTATATCCTTTCAAACTGCTCAAGAGACCTGAATTGCTATATGTTTATATTCTAAGATCTGACTGAAATAAGTGTGCATTATCTTACTTTTTTGAGGGCCACTGGGATGAAATTTTCTCATAAAATATATTTTTCAGCAGATTGCTCTGTTTGTTGTGTATTTCTCTACATATCTGCTATTAATCATTGCTGAGGTGTCATATAAATAACACACCTGAATCAGAATTAAAAACACACTCACCTAGTAAACAAAAATATATGTTTGCAGAGTGATTGAATATTTGTTCTAACTTAAATTTGTGTGTAGTTATGAAGACTTGAGGACGACATCCGCTGTTCATATCCAGGTCAAGTTGCTGACCTCTCAACCTGCACCACACTGGCCAATGATTGTTCAGGTAAGATATCCTGTCTGACCTCTCAACCTGCACCACACTGGCCAATGATTGTACAGGTAAGATATCCTGTTTGAAAGAGGCTGCATCATGGCTGAGTTTGTCTTTTGTATCCACTTCAGTGTACTGCCAGGTTAAAAATGGTCACCTTCCAGCATTTGTAGGAAATTGAGGGATAGTTTGGGAGATTCATGGGTGCTTGTAGTGTTACAGATTTTCCACCTAATTCCCTAAATAAAGTGTTGTCATTGAAGTGAAGTACCTTGGTGTATGTCAGTTAACACCAATAATCATTGGTTAACTTTTCAACCTCTAAAATACCAGGTTATAGGCTGATTTATTCTAACCCATACTGAATATCTTGTCTATTACATATTTATCAATATTTTATATACCATGTGAATGGTCATAACCTTCTCTTGAGATGTCTGTAGGTTACCCATAACAACTCGAGATTAAGATCTATTTAGAATTTGTCTCTGCGGGTTTATCTAGAACATGTCATAATTCATCCTTGTGCCAGTGTGATTAATTTTTAGAAAGTTTTTTATTTCCTTACAATAAAAATATACCATTAGACCTTAAATTGATATGGGTAATTTGATTTAGAGGAATACACTTTTTCTTGTTGAAAACATCTTTTTAATTATACTTTTTTTAACCAAAATATATTTTGCTCATGGCAAACTGTTATCATGAAGATAAAATCATGTATGATCCTTTAAATATCGTAATGTTACTATAAATCAAGTTAAAATATTTTAAGACAAACCATATTGATTTATGTTAACTATTTTGGTCTTGTCATACTTAGCTGGAGAGGGATTTTATTTTTCCAGCATTTTATGGCTGTGTTAGTGTGTCTATTTGCTTTTGGAGTACATCATCTTCAGCCTAAGCATGGCATAAATCACTAATCAATCCATATTGGTCCTTTTCCTTGTAGGCTGTAGTGATGAAAGACTTCACTTTGTCAATATTGATTCTAACCTCTGCTGTGGATCGCCTTCATGACCGGAGAGTTCAACCAATCACTGCCTTCTCTGATTCACCCACTGGGGGTCAGAGGTCACCTGAAGCAAATCAGAACAACTTTGCTTCATCACAGACTCATGATATGGTTCAGGCCAATGAGGAAGTAAAACAGTTATTTGACAGTTTCTTTTACGTCATGCTACGTTGTTGTCACTTCCCTGATGGTATTGGAAAAGTCATCTTGCCAGTTGTCAATAGGTAATTATTAAATTACAATTCACTCAGATATTTTTTTAGTTGTATACTTGGAGCATTAGTGTATATTTGAAGTTCTGTATGAGCTGGAGTCAATGTTTAAACGTAGCTACTTATAGTGTATACCAGTTAAAATATAAAGTATTAAAATATTAGTGTATGAGGTTATTTCTGTGCTTGGTGATGTATGAGAACCTCAAGATGAAGTACCACAGGTTCAGTGAGAGCGGGGACCTTTCAAGTCTTGTAAAAACAATGTCATGAATTGATTAGTGTTGGTGCTCTTATATATACAGGCCTGTGCTGTTGGGGAGAAAGGACTGAACAGGGTCTTCCAATGGTTATGCAAACTTATTTTAGGAGGACCGATTGATAGGTTTCCCAAATTGTTTCCAGTGTTCATCTAAATTTTCATTTTGTTAGTGATTTTGACAAATTATTTCAATCTTATCATCAATGAAGTTTGTATTATAAAGCAATTTTGCTTTATTTTTCCAAAATACACATTGATGTATTTAAAAAATCAACAAGACAGTGGCAAATGTAAATGTTAGGTAATCTCACAAAATTTTAGAGGACCGATTTTAAGGTTATGCGGGAAAAGATTACAGCACAGGCCTATATATAGATTAGCTATCTGGGTTTACTGGAAGTTGAACACTATTGAACATTGGCGTACACACTTTTCTACTCATAGTATCACACATATTATGGTTTAGCCACCAGTGGTAATCATGTAATGTTCTTTTCTAGATCTGATGAATGGGAACTACTCTCTACTACGGCTTACCCTAAAGGTGCTAAGGTGAGATTATATACTTAATAGATTATCCCTTCACTAAATGAGTGGCTTCGCTGGCAGGTCATCGTATGAGGCAAATAACTTAGATTATGTTGATAACAAAAAAAAAAAAGATACCAAAAAAAAAAAAATCTAAAAAGATAAATGTGTCATTGTCTAAGACTGGCAGACAGTGAATTCATTTTATTTGCGTTTTACATTTTGACTACATGTTACTCATATGTTATATTGTGATTCACTGTTATGGGAGTCTCCAAAGGTGACAAAAAGAGGCTTTGGAGGCTGTCCTTTGATGTCAAAACCACCGAGATTTGTGGACTTTGCAGTAATGTCACAATGAATAAGTGTGTGTGATGTTATTGAACGCCACCACTACCATGATTGTTGTGATGATAGAGGACTGTCGTTCAAAGATTCAATTGCCTCCCTTGCCATCATTTCGAGACACCCATTGCAGCATTTAATTCATTCTATTCTCGAAGAATCGACACAAATATCTTTCAGCATCAGATTGCCATATACCAAAGACCATGTTGACATAAAATATGTTACTTTTTTTCACAGACTCCAGTGTGGCTGGAGAGTGTTTATCAACTTATGGCCCCATTTATAAACAGGTAAGGATTGTCTAATGAGAAGTGTGAGATATGTCATTCACATAGTGGTTCATGAGTACGAGTTTGCCTTCACTACATTTTAATATATGTGGTACAGTTACATTACTATTAACTGAAGTGTGGCCACTTTTTATCAGGAATATTGTAGGGAGGGAGATTCCTGTTGCTCGGGTGCCCTGAGGGTTAACTTACGGGCAGCAGATCTGCCTACCTTTTGTATTTTTATGTATATTTGGCGAATACATAAATATGCATGTGAAAATATGTGAGATACTGCTCAAAAGCGGATATAAAAATACATAATTGCAATTATGACCAACAAAGGTAAAAAAAAAACAAGAATGGAACTGCACAGGACTTCTAATTTTTTAAAAAAATTACACATAATGGTTTATATAAAATACACCTAAATTTTTGTTTTAATGAACATCTGGGGCAACTTGAATCAATTGGTTCTGGTATCTTTATTTTGAGTTAGGTCTGTTAGTTGTCTATCAGATTTTTCAGTTATACATAATAACACAAGGGCTTGCGTATCTATTACTCGAACTGTAATAGACAGAATAGTGTTTAAATAATCCTGCTTTCATTTTGCATTTCAGAGTAGCCAAATCTGTGATTCTGGAGGTGCTGGAAAGTCAGCAGTACACCCCAGATATCCCTCCCATTGCATCTGTATTGCCGGAACTACCCTGTGGATGTCCCCTGCAGAGACGACACCTTCTTAAACCAGACACAAGAACAGGTCAGTTGTGGAGAACTCTGGTGGATTTAAAATACGTATCTTATTTTGGGGGGTATCTTGTCTTATTATTTATGAACAGTAACTGCAAATTTCATCACCGCTGCAGTGGACAAAGTTTTCTTTGCACCTTTGAACACTATTTGTGAGAAATAAACTGATGTCCGAGATGTTGCAATAGTTAACCAGTAAACGCCTAACTTTAAGCTAAGGGGGCTTTGTGAAAGAGGCTCGTCTTATTGTAAGCCTAAGAGGAAAACTAAGGTTACCTTAGCTTAACCCTGGGAGACCCAACCCTGCTTAAAATAACGTGAAAATGATAAACTCTTGGTAGATGAAGGAATCTCTAGCCGATAGGGGTCAGTAGTAGACAGCGACCAGTAGGGTCGTATGAGGGACACTGGGCTAAAGTGGCTAAAACAAATTGTTTTAGATATCTAAAAATACCTGGCGGAATGAGGCTGGCCCTGAAACGCTGGGGGTCATATATGACCCGAAGGGCCGCCCAGGGTTAAGAATATTTTTGAGTTTCTTGGGATGTACCGTTTCAGTGACTGATCTAACGTTGCATTATTTTCCTTAGTTTTGGATAGCACTTTTTGAGTTTTAACAAGTTCTAGTTATAATAGAATTTAGTATTTTCTCAAGAATTTCATTAGTTGTGTAGAAATGCGACACTATGAACTGAATTATTAGCTCGGGAAATGCCGTTTTTGGTAGCTGGACGCACACTGGCAATTCATTTATAACTTTTTACTTTTATTCATTTTTTAATAACGACACAAGTTTTATTACTCGGACACCGACCTGTTCAGGTGTGAAATACACCCGGCCCGACACGGCCAAACTGTACGGACACCTACCTGGTCAGGTGTGAAATACACCCGGCCTGACACGGCCAAACTGTACTGACACATAGGCATGATAAAAATCAGTTCTGCAATAGACTGCGCCAGACACAATCAAACTATATTGACACCTGATCAGCTGTTCTATTCACAACCAATCTACACTGACACCCAGTTAGCTGGGCGTTACGTCAAATTATGTTTGTTTGTTTGGAGTTTAATGTCGCACTCAAGGGTATTTCACTTATATGACAACGGATTGCCCACTTCACATTGTTCCTTGCTTAAATACCATGGAAAACCGGAAGAAAACCACAAAAAAAACACCCGCGATTGCCGGATCCACATCGTGTGACTCACTGATATACCTGGTGATCGATAGACGGACTCGAACCCGTGTACGGTACATCTGAGTAGGATTAGTAGGCAGACACTCTAACCACTAAGCTACGCCCTCGGGCTCACCAAATTCTCTATTGATGAGCGCCAATCGAAAAAGAACTTAGATCTGAAAACAACTTGCTCGGCGGCTGCTGGAAGCTTTCTATAGTATATGTCTCCAGCTATTAAAACATTTTACTGACATAATCTGGAACAAATAATCATGTATATCGCTTCTTTTCCTATTTAATTTAATCTCCATTTGATAATCTGTAGATTCTGTATTTTTAACAGAGGAAAACACAAACGTTGCACAGATTTTCTTAAGTGGTGCATCAACGCGGATCGAAATTGACGCTTGCTAGCAGAGAAGAGAAAGACATGTTTGCTCGGCGGAAGGAGATTCTCAGCTCGTGGAGTAGCCAAATCTTCGCCAAGAGAAAACAATCTTTTTTCTTCATGACGAGGCTCAAATACTTTGCCATTAGGTCTCCCGTCGCTCTAAAAGATAAGTGGTTGGCTGCGATTATGAAAGGAAACTCGAAAATGTTGCGTACGCACTCCAAGAAGGCTTTTCTACTGCTTTGTCCTTTTAAAAGCCCTAAGAACTCTATTTTGAAGGAACCATTTATTATTGGTCCACAAGGGCGCCCCTTAAATCCTTTATAGGAACTATTCTGGTTTTAAATCGCCTTTACTGCCCTCTTAGGACATTTTGTCAGAATCGATAGACTTTTTTAGATCAATTACCTATCGAGGAAGTGGCAGATGAGAACTGTTTGGTAAAGAAAGATTTGTCTTTTCTGAGTGACTTAACATATAAATATAAGTCACTTCAAAATCGATTAGCAATTGATTCTCCGCATGTATTTTTTTTACACTAGACTAGTGTTACTTAAAATGTATACTAAAAATGTATGTACAGTTATAAAACAGAGATGCGAGGCGTTGACATTCACATATGTAATTGTATTTTTGAAACGTAACAGCTTACCAGCTGTTGATGTTGATTTGAAGCCAGAAATAGGTACATTTGTAACAAAAGGTAAAAACAGATAATATTGACGGGAATAAAGTGTGGAAGATAAACTATTATAATTTTTCACAACAGTATTTTTATTTTTTGGAGCGCATTTGTGTTGAAATAACCAGGCTCGGCCAATATAAATTAGACATTTTTTTTTCTCAAGATTTGTTGTTCGTATGTGAAGACAGTCTGCAATTTGAGTTCTACACGCTCCAGTATACAATATGATACAGCGTTAACCTTGTTATCGTGTGATCATTGCTAAATTTAGATACTCATTATTACATGCTTTATATAGAGGGCACCACCATAGTCAGAGAAGTTGTTTTATCGATCATTTCATGTGAGATAAAAGAGTTCTTAATTGTGCGATCGATAAGAAATCAATTCACGCCTGGTAGCATAGAGAACAAACCTATATTTGTTCCGAGAATGTTGGAAGCAGATTGTTTTTGTTGCTTAGCGCCTTTCCCGGGGGACGTTTATAGTGTACTACAACAGTAGATATCCACCGATACAACTATCAAATGTTACTCTGTTTCGCTATGTTGGAAATGTAATGTTCCTCCAATACTGACGAAATTTGTTTGAACACGTTTCGAGTCTATATACTGTCCCGAAGTTGACAATAAGCCGGATACAAAACAAAGTGTACATTGGCAAAGGATTAATTCGTATTCGATTTCTAATTGAATGCTATTTGAAAATTTAAAAAAAAACGTATGTATGACCATGTTATTATTTCCAATGAACCTCACCGGTCAACCTTGCTGGTCCGTTCATTGGAATACATGAATACGAGCTTGACATAATGGCAGATCTTTGTATAGGCCTATATGTCTCTACGAAGCTGTGAAGCAAATGTACTCACATCAACCCGGCGGGCCGTTGGATCCAGTTTTCTGTTGCCCTGGTGCTCACATCAACCCGGCGGGCCGTTGGATCCAGCTTTCTGTTGCCCTGGTGCTCACATCAACCCGGCGGGAGGTTGGATCCAGCTTTCTGTTGCCCTGGTTCTCACAAAGCTTAGGGGCAACACAAAGTGGATTTGTTTTTGATGTTATTGTATTAGGTCATTACGTCTTAATGTCCCGTGTTGTCTTTGTTGTTGCGAGTTGTGTCGGGATGGTTTCTTCTACGCATTGTACTGACATGCTGTTATATGAATGAAATAACCACAAGAACGACGCGAAACACCAATCAAACAAACAAACCCTACACCCCGGCCAGTCACCAATCCCTGGGGGTGCGCAGCCCATCAGCTAAGCCTCGGGTGATTCGCGTTTTTGTAGAGCCATCACTAAGTTCGATCCATTCTAAAATATAATCGATTCTACTTTCTACGTCGAGACATTGACTCAAAGATACACCAAGGTCATCTTGTTTTGCACTTCTTTTATCTGCTGAACTGTGACAAACGTCGCCTCAAATATTGGCGGAAACTAATGCGCGATGGCCTGGCATGACGTACGAGAGTTTTGTCTTTGTCTCGTCCACTATAGAACGAGACAAAGATTAATTAAGATTAATTTTGATCCTGAAAGGTGTTTGAATATGTATCACACGAATACATTTAGTTCGCCGGAAACCTGTTGATCGCGCTATGTGCACATTATCCAGACGTAATACCAAACGAGCAGTTCGAGTGGTTTTATCATATGCTAATTTAATGTAGGAGTACATTATGTTCAAAAGCCAAACCTAGATTAAAACGGAAATTCAGTCACCCAACGAGTTTGAACATCTCATAAGTACTATGGCAGTCCACTAGTTCGAAAATTTTACAGTTAGTATGACAGTCCATTAGTTCGTATCTCACAATTAGTATGACGGCCCACTAGTTCGTATCTCACAATTAGTGTGACAGCCCAATAGTTCCTATCTCACAATTAATATGACAGCCCATTAGTACGAAATGTCACAATTAGTGTGACAGCCCATTAGTTGGAATTTTCACAATTAGTTTGACAGCTCACTAGTTCGAGTCTCACAATTAGTATGACAGCTCACTAGTTCGAGTCTCACAATTAGTATGACAGCTCACTTGTTCGAAATCTCACAATTAGTATGACAGCCCATTAGTTGGAATTTCACAATTAGTATGACAGCTCACTTGTTCGAAA
>JAQQZZ010023246.1:0-11056 GCA_030265115.1 Mopalia vespertina | reverse complement strand
TAAAGTTATATCACTACGTAGGCTACTGATCTAGCAGTTTTAGCCTAGTCACGAAAATTGGGCCCTTCATAATATACTGTACTTCGGGCAATGAAAAAAAATAATTAAAAAAATAAAATAAAAATCCGATCGACCGACTGGACTTGCCGAATCTTTACTTGTTACCCGAAACAAACATAATATTAATTTTCGCCTTACCTGCATTCATTTTTAGGCATGTATAGTTTTGGGTGGAATCCAAACAGGGGCTTAGCCAGAAATCAAAAGTATGGTGTCCAAAATGGTCATTTTGCTTCACTTTTCAAATAACTAGGCGTCCAATTTTGACAGTTTTCCTATCTCCTACAAATGAGGCAATTGTTCACTTCACTTCAGGGTGTCCATTTGGACGGGTGTCTGCCTAAGTCCTTGAATCCAAAACTAAATCCTGAATCCAAGGCGAATCGTCCTCTAGCCACCATCTTTACCCCATTCCCATGTGCCCTTGTCAGCTCACAACAAACTGGTATGACGTAAATCTCAAGATCTGTGTCGTCAACAAATGATCATGAGAAAGGGAATAGTTTAAATCTCAACCTACAACTAAAGTGACATCACTCCCAGAGCTAAGCATCATCCAGATACAAGGAGTAACCCCTTCGGGTGACAAACGCATAAATTCACATCAAATCAAATAGTGCATATCACTATTATCACAGATTCTTGTATCTAACACTTATTGTATTTAAAAAAAGAATTAGAAGATCCGACATGTTGTTCCCCAAAATTGACAAATAAAGTATTAATGGTATTAAAAAATTTCGTTATTTAAGGACTTTTTATTTGTTATCCTTTTGTGAAACTAACCATGATGTTTTCTGCTGCTTTCATTAATAAATCGTGATTGCTTGACCGACAAAACTTTTTATATGTACGGTCTTTACTAATCTTTGAAAGTCCCCACGATGCACTTGCATAGACATAAACTTCCGCTAAATAATATATAATATAGGAAGCATATCTGAAGGCATTTTATTTTACTTTAGCTTTACATGTACTGTTACAGACTTCAGACTACTACAGGAAATGAAAAAACCAAGTGTTTTAAATCAATACCATGCAAATCATACATTGTAGTCCTAAAAGTGCAATACTTTTAAGCTAGGTTTAAGATACTCATCCACTATCAATTATGTTCATTTTAGACCTCCCTATGGCTAAGGGCAGTTGTGTTGAATGAACAGAACGATATCTTTCCTTACTAAGCACTGGATGTACATTACTTTTCCAGCAATTCACTTTATAATAAGGTTTCGTAAGCAAGCATTATTTTCCCTAAAACATTCCAATATTGGGCTAATTTGAGTGTTTTTCTTTCAGGTGTGGTTGCCTTTTCGCGTCCAAAGTTACAAACATTCTGGAAGTATGCTCGTGTTGAGATGAAACCCCCTGGTATGTCAGATATCCCACAAATTCAACAAGGTTTCCAAAATCTAGCTGTGGCAGCAAGAACGGGCAAGTGGAAACAACTTACAACTAAAGTAAGTTAGTAGGATAACTATTGACATGGCATTAGTTATAGTTAAGTCTTTAATTGTTATCATTTACAGAACTGGAGGTGGAGGGTTGGGAGGAAGCTTCCTATTGTCCTGGTCCCCTTAGAGCTTAGGGGCTACCGCTCACCAACTTGTCATTGGCGACTAAATATGCAGCACTGGAGAGTTTTTTCAAAGCCAGGCTAAAATGGATAGCCTTTTATCCATGCTATGTAACTACACATTTAATTTTGAAAAAAGAAAGCTCTATATTCTAAGAGATGTATTGTTTGAGCTGTAATTGCTTCTACTTCAGTAGTTTCTAGTCAGTTTATCTTGCACACCAAAGATATCACAAAACGGATTTGGCGAGAGAAATTTTGACATATCGTAAATTTGGTGACCATTTTTTGTTGTTTTAGATGACAAACTGTGCTGCCCCTTTGGTTAAGGGCAGTTTGTTTGGAGAGTAGCAATGCTGTCTTTACTTAGCACTAGAGGAAGATAAACTTTCAAAACATTATGAAAACACTTCACATCTTGGTTATGTTAGTGTCAATTGTTGTTGGGATACACCATCATCATATAGGTGAAATACCTGCACGATTGTAAAACACTAATCAATCGAACTGCAACCAAAAAAAATTCAAAATTTCTGGCAACATGAAGCCGATATGTTTGTGATGTCTTTGTATCATGCCCCCTTCATTGTACCCCTTATGGATTTAATCTGAGGTATAAAAGGGCATACTGTTTTTTTTTGGGGGGGGGGTTCTGGGTTTTCCATCCTGCACCAGCAGACTGAGACTCACTGAGTACTACAAATTTGTAATAAGTGAAATCAATCTAGTTAAAATCAGATCTAAAATCCTCCACTTGTTTTGATAAGCCCACAAACAGTGCTGATTGGTTTGTAAAATTGATCAATTGCACTACCAATTCACAAACCCATAACCTGCTTTCTAAACGCCACTGATGTTTTTACCGACTTTGTTATCATTTTTAACTAGGTTTTCCTAGGTCTGATATTCGTCATTATATATGCTATATGACCAGTGATAGGGTCACAATCTGAAACAAATGTATTACTTATGCAGGTCAAGCTCTAACTCTATGTTATCTGTGTTATTATTGGACTACCGAGACAATGATCCTTCGGGAACCCTCAACCTGCCATAATTAAATGCCGTTTTGAAGACCAGCAAAACAAGCAGAATTTAATCTGATTGTAATTTAATAATTACATTAAATATGATGTAACAGCAATCGAACAATTTACAACATTAAACCTAATCGGTGCTTTCAATTTGTATATTTCAGGAAGCCTGGGTAAACGGACTGGTTGGCTTTGAGATCTTGTGTTGGTTTTTCATTGGAGAGATAATTGGCCGCAGAAGTCTTGTAGGTTATTATATACCAGGAGCTGTCCATTATGATGCTGGTGTTTAACGGTCTCAACAAAACAATAGATTCTTGCTGTGTTTATTAAATCAATATATTCAAGGATTCCTCATTTCTTGTTAGTGCTCAGCCAAATCCTAGATGACTCTCAGATGCGACACTTCAGGAACAGAGTCGATAAACCTTGAAATGTAGTAACATTATGTAAATAAAAAAAAAATTACTTAACTGTTTTGTCCCCTTTTTTTTTTAAATGAATTATAAGAAGTTTGTAGTGCTTTACTCCAGTGCCATCTGCCAGATATGCCTCAAAGGGCACATGTGGATATACCAAAGCTATTACCTCAGTTTCATGGACTGGCTGCGGGATATCTATGTTTGCAGCAGAACAACATACACTGGACTCCTTCATTTATCTGTCCTACTGATGAGAGCAGATGTCAGAAAGGTCAAAGTTCAGAGAGTAATAACAAGTGTAACGGTTATAAAGTTTCCAAGTTCAAGACCTATAAGTATAAAAAAAAAAAATAGTTTAATTTCATTATTACAATGTTCATTCAATTAATCGAAGGAAACAAAGGAAAAAAAAAATTCAGGTCTTGGGCAAGATCAACCGTCACCTGTTAGATGAATGTGTTGCTATATGCGCTATCCGGAACCAATGTGTATAAATGTTGAAAAATGTTGTGTTACGATATATGTTTTTCATGGTGTAGAATGCCGTTATGATTTGAATTTATAACTTTTAATCTATTTATCTAAAGGGCATAATTTTCTCAACCTGTAATTGTCTTCATAACAGTAAAGCACAGTTTTATTTGAAAATGCGTCCAATAAATGGTGCTTAACAAGAAGATGTTTTTATCAGCGGCCTTTTAATTTGATTGCAATTAAATTATGAAATCAAATTTTATCTTGGAATGTAAAACCATACGCCTAGATTAATCCTTGAGACTTGTGAAGAAAAATGATGTCACGTTATTAAAATATAATTAAAATCGCAACTAACAATTTTTCCAATTTTGATCTCTTAAACATCATACTAGTTAGGATCTAAATCGGAAAGAAATTTTTGTCACGGCAAAATTAAGTACCCAAATAGAAGCATAGAACTTCGACAACAAGCAACCACATATTCTTATTCACGAAACTAAGGCGCATTCAATAATATACATCAACATTACCAGAGCCAAAAAATTACAAACTTCGTGACATTTGACCAATCATATCTCGACTACCACTCATAATAGCCAAAATCTAAAAAATACATATTGTCCTGGAATTATACCATCTAGAAGTCTGTGAAAAACCAAAGCTGTAGCTTATATCCTTATACATTCCATAGATTCAATTCATCAAGCCTGGATTTCCATCATGGCGTCGTTTTGAAAACACAAAAAGCTAATTCAGTTTAATACCGAATGAAAAAAAACACCTCATCGATATACCCTACGGACTTTGATAAAAGTGTCAACAAGTAGACTTGGAAACCTAATTACACTGCAGTGAAGTATCACTTTTATGTGTGAAGAAAATCATTACATTTCAAATATTCGATATTTTATTGAAGTTCAATTTAAATCCGAGCTTTTATTTAAAATACATAAAATACCCTTGAGTACGACGTTAAACCCCAATCAAACAAACAATTTAAAATACATAAGGTTTTCACAACATCCGAGGGCTGTCCAGTCATAAATTTAGTACATTAAAAATTAAATTTGTTGAGAGCGGTAATCAATAGCAGAAGTCCATTAACTACAAGTATGCAACGACCTATTGTCCCATATCAACAGAATTGTGGTTTTTAATAAGCTTTAAACGTTTCATGGCGGGTGGTTGGAGGGAGCTTCATGTTGCCCTCAGAGCTAATGGGGGAACAGGAAGCTGATCTGTTTGTGGTGTCTGTATTGCGGCCTGTTATTGTCCGGTCTTGTCTTTGTTTGTTGCCAGTGGTGTCTAGGGTGGTTTCCTTCACCCATTGGGCTGGCACGTCATATAAGTGAAATACCCTTGAGTATGACGTTAAACCCCAATCAAACAAACAAACAATTAAACGTTTCATGTGACGTAGGCTGTCCAAGAGATCGCACGTTACTCCATTCCACAAATAGAAAATCACGGCTGCTCTATTTCATGCACTACTTTAATGTGAAGCATACACACATTGAAAATACTCATTGTTAATTGGAAATATCAAAAGTGGCTGCACTTTACCAGGATTCCTCATCCGAGTTGTGATATTCAAACTGCATACACTGTACACTAGCCGTAAGTATAGAAATTACCTAACTATCGTGAAGATTAGGAAAGCATTTCCTACTTCTAGTTGGATTTGTGATAGACTGTATCAAATCACAGAAAGACTATTCCATTCTCTGCTTTGCATTTGTTTGCGCCAAAGCTTTTTTTCAACGAATTCTTTTAAGGCTATACAGTCCTCCCAAGCATCCTATAGACCTCAGTAAGACTGATGGAGGAACGAAAGACCATAACTGCAGTATATTACTATTATAAGACTCCATGTTACAAGCTCTATAATTTCATCTAAGAGAAACTTTAAATTTGACGCTACTGTAACGGCTTGTCCCCAACCTAATTCTAAAGCCGTTCGCTTAATGGGGATCGCCAGAAGAAAAAAGGGAGATAACTATGTAACCCATATAACAGGAAGTGCAATCCATCTCATTGATAAACAATAGCATGGTATGGATATTCAATAGAATGCTATTGTTAATCAATGTCATAGATGGCTCTACCTGTTATTTGGGTGACCGAGTTATCTACCTTTTTAGCCACTGGCGATCCCCATTCCAAGTTTTGTCAGAAGTAGTCTTAGAAACTGGTGAAGTATCTTCAGCTTTCCATTCAGGCATTATTAGTTGTGTAAGACATGACCAATCACATGGACACCTTTAAAGAACCATCTCCAAGTCTTGCACTACTACTGCCACCGTAATAGTCCATTAAAGACTCCAACACTTGATTTGTAGTGAAAACTCCTTCCCATTTATGACCAGTGCTACCATTTCATTTAACAGCTTTGAAATGGGTTAGGCTGGCCCGTGAAAGTATGGGTAAAAATTAACAAATTGCTTCGATGAAAAGATAAATTTAGCAACTGGTGTTCAAAATTGGTTAGGAGGGAGCTTCTTTTTGTCCTGGTGCTTTCTGAGCTATGGGGCAGTGAGAAGCCGTTTGCCCTGGTGCTTTCTGAGCTACGGGGCAGTGAGAAGCCGTTTGCCCTGGTGCTTTCTGAGCTATGGGGCAGTGAGAAGCCGTTTGCCCTGGTGCTTTCTGAGCTTCAGGGCAGTGAGAAGCCATTTGCGATGTCGGCTTGTTGCATCGAGGGTGATTTCCATTATCTATTGATCTGGCATGCTGTTGTAACCGAAATAATCAGCATTCAATAAGTTCAGCATCAAACCCCAATCAACTGAACTGAAGACATAACCAAATAAGACCTGGTTGATCTTCAAACATCACTCTTCACAGTCCACAATTACCTCCAGAACAAACTCAAGGAAAGAGGTCTTTTAGATCCAAATATTTTTTTCCAAAAGTAGTTTGAAACTCTGTGAGTGTGAAAGTGATGTTGTTCCAAAACGGCCAGACTATATATTTAACGACAACACCAGCTCTGCAAACAATCTGTCATTAATCATTATAGTAAACCAAAGTCACAACTCCGAGGAACTACAAGATATGCATGTTAAGTTTCTGTATTTCAGTTTATTAAACCATCAGGAATGAAATGACCGTCAGATAGATGTTATACATATAGTATATATAAAACAAAACAATATGGTTTCTGACAGTGTAATCATTATAGAATATTGTCATTTTCTCTGATGCCCAACAGCAATGCCATGTCCACATCAAATCTGTGACAAAAGTGCTTCCTGCATTCAAGCTGTGGCTATTTGGTAGACTCACAATTTTGTCCAACAATATACATGTTCTCTATATCACCAGTTTTTTGTGAAACATTGACAACCACCTCATATATGTATATAGGACTAGTCATCAGAATTGTTTAACTATGTCTGTGATTTTATGAGCGCCTGATTGGATATGATGGAAATTGACAAGAAGATAAAGGATAAGCACATGGTGTGATTCCTCTTTTGTTTGTTTAATGGTCTCAAGGGTATTTCATTTCAATGATGCCGGCGTATACATTTCTTATTCCGCCTTACATAAATACTGTGAATAAATTGCGGAAACTTTTTAAATACCATCATTGTAATCGCCAGTTGTTTCATGGGACTAGCTATATTGAATGAGGATTCATATTCCGACATGTGAAACATGGGCCCAGGAGATGTGGTCACGTGGAGAAAGGCAAAGTGCAAGTTTTACGGAGCCTGACCATCAACAAACCAGCTTTGTGATTTGCTTAGCTCATTGAGCCCCAGGGCCCAGTAAGCTCCCTCCGGCTACACACCTAGAATCATAATAACCCCTTTCAACTGTTTGCTTTGTACACCAGGCTTATATGTTCAATCAGTGATTTATTCCACGGATGAAACTAATGAAATGTCTGAAATATGTTGTACAAGAATCAAACAAATTGCCTGTAAAGAATATTCCAAGACTTGAACTCTCCAATATTATTCACTATCAATCTCTTCAACGGAAAAACACAAACACCTTTTAATATGGCAGCAGATATCATTAAAAAATTTACAACAAAAGTTCACTTAAGAATGGCTTTCCGGTAGTATTTTAGTTCAGTTATGCTTTCCTTGATGTCATCCAGTGCTCTGAAAGTAAAAATTGCAACGCTATTAAAAAGCAGTGTATTTTGTGCTTTGAAAGTATATATGACCAAGTCCTGTAAAAACATGTCCCATCTCAAAGAGTGCAAACTCAAAATAGTCAAATGTAGAAGTGTTTGTTTGTTTGTTTGTTTGATTGGGGTTTTAAACCAGACTGAGGGTTATTTCACTAATATGACGACATGCAAGGTCAATGAGTGAAGGAAATCACCACTGGCAACAAACAGACAACATGGCATCCCAATCAGATTAACTTCCAATGATTCTTAACAAGATTTCAGTGTTTTCCCCATGTAATTGTCATATGCCCAAATTGTATTGTTTGCAAAGTTATTGTAATGGAGACCTGTTCTTTTAGTGGTTCAAAATCACCACAACTAAACCTGAGCTGGCACAACAAACATTTTTTTATGCGGACGTTTATTTGTTTTGAAACTGATTAAGAAAAATATTAGCTCCATATACTTTTCACTCGTATCCCGTCGAGCCAGCCCAATGGGTGCCACCTGTCAGTAAACAATGTATGTGATAAGCATTAAGCACAGGACATGATACATCAGCCTCCACAATGGAAAAACTTTGTATTGTCACTTAGCCCTGAGAACACCATAGAAACAAAAAGCTCCCTCAGACCACTTGAACAATACCAGTGAAACCAATGTGCAGCATGATCAAAATAAACACAATGTTGAGAAAGGTACAAAAGACTTGTAGAATGTTTGTCAGACCTATGTTTGAGAGCCTTCACTGGAGTGTTCACATACTCTTCTGGATACCAACGCCTGTCAACAAACAGTATCACATTTAATTAAAAAGAGGACGGTGAAGTTTTAATACCATGAATATTGCTTGGTGAGTGGAAAGAGATAATCCACTAAGACGTTACCTCTGTCTGGTAAAATGTCCACATCCACACAATAGTAAGGTAACACCATAATAGAGATAAAGGTTTGAGATTGATTGGGGTTTAACGTCATACTCAAGGGTATTTCACTTATATGACCAAAGGTTTTAGAAGCATAACAATCCGAAATGTAATAACAAAATGGAATTTATGGTAGCGACATCACTTCTCAAGCGACGGAATCAAGGTATTTCATCTGCATATCAATAATAATATGAAAAATTTGTGTGTTTAAATTAAAATAAAGAAACACATGACATGGTGTATCACGGTTATAATTTGGCTGTGAAATGATTAAGTTCATTACTGTAAATCACCTAAAATCTCGTTTATGAACAATGCTTACGTTTTTGCTAGTTGTGACAATATTACAGCATCTAAACAGACAAATTTATGTTTTCTGAGAAATCTTGATGCTTTCTGACTGGAAAATCAATCATTTGACTTTCCAAGCCTTTAAAATAGCTTCCAAAGTAGCAATTTTATGAACGAATTTTAAGGTGATTTAGGGTAATTTCAAAGATGAAAATTTTGTCTTCAAATGCTACTTTATTCAAATATACTGTTTTAGTAGGTTTAATGTGCTTGTACAAGAAGAACAACTTAATTCACTGTAAAGTATCCATCTTAATTTTAGTTGCTCTTGAGCATAGCAAACAGCGGAGAATGGAGATCTATTCACTCACCTGCACAATTCCTTTAATGTGCTGACATCGATGATTCTATAGTGAAGATGATTCATAAAGAGTGGCATGTATTTTTTAAGGAACTCTTTATCAACATGGACTGTGTTTCCAGCGAGGGGACAGCTGCCAGGCGGAACATGTTCCTGCAGGAAGCTGACCATCTGTTTCTCAGCTTCCATCACACTAATCTCACTCTTCTTCACCGACTCTGTTAGCCCAGACTGGGAATCAACAACATTACCAATTATTACTACAAGCAAAAATTTTGCGTCGGAAATGTTCCGGACTCAAAATCTAATTTCATTAGTATTCTATGAAAATGTTTAGATTTGTTGTTTGACTGGTATTGTTCATCATACATTATACTTTAGGTTATTTGGTTCATGTAAATGGTATGCTAGTCAGCGGCCACATGGGTGAAGGCAACCACCATCGACAAGCATAGTGTTAACCAGAGGGGTGGTCTCTGTGTCTTTGAGACACCCAGTTTCAGTCAAATTTAACATGGGAAAGATAGGGAAACAGTAAAATGAGACACCCGGTTTCTGTAAAAAAAATTGTGATTTGAGACACCCTGTTTCTGTAAAAAAAAATTGTGATTTGAGACACCCTCTTCTTGATTTCTGGCTAATACTGTCGACAAGGACAATCGACAAGAACCAAACAAAGGAACCGCAATTGAGCAGGTTCTGACATTTGGACAGGTTTCATCATCCACAGTTGAATGAAAATGCTTCTGCAATCCCCATGGTACAGTTTGACACCTTATTTCTTGGTTATTCCTCCATCTTGCTAGGGAATGTGATTCACAAATTTTATTGATAATGTGTTTATAAACTTTTACAGGCTAACAGTTTCTGAAATTCGGGTCTGGCATCTTTGCATTTTTAAATTGGAACTCAAATCATTTCATTTTTATTTGGTCAATCATTTGGGCTTATGTTTGTTTATTTTATTGGGGTTTAATGCCATACTTAAGGTTATTTCACTCACATGAAGGCTTTGGGCTTATGTTTGTTTATTTTATTGGGGTTCAGTGCCATACTTAAGGTTATCTCACTCACATGACGGCTTTGGGCTTATGTTTATTTCATTGGGGTTTAATGCCATACTTAAGGTTATCTCACTCACATGATGGCTTTGAGCTTATGTTTGTTTATTTCATTGGGGTTTAATGCCATACTTTAGGTTATCTCACTCACATGACGACTTTGGGCGTATGTCTGTTTATTTCATTGGGAATTTGGGCTTTAATGCCATTTATTTCACTCACATGATGGCTTTGGGCTTATGTTTGCTATAAGGATAGGCAATTTAAGATGTTTCAGATTTAAGATGTTTGTGAGGAGCTCAAATCAATTTAATATAAAACAGATAATTGTTTTGATGTCAATACATTCGTCCATAATATTACATAAATCCTAAGCTGATAACTCATGTAAAAAAAGACAACTTTTTACAGGTGGTATTGTAAAAAGTTTTATTTGTAATTTTAAAATAGTTTATTAATTTAACATAAAAGTAAAAAAACACATTTCACAAATTAGTTTCACATCTAGCAGAACTAAAAACAATAACACCAATAAACCCAACACAAATTAGTTTCACGTCTAGCAAAACTAGAAACAATAACAACAGTACACCCACCACAAATTAGTTTCACGTCTAGCAGAACTAGAAACAATAATAACAATACACCCACCACAAATTAGTTTCACGTCTAGCAGAACTAGAAACAATAATAACAATACACCCACCACAAATTAGTTT
>JAQQZZ010023235.1:0-11056 GCA_030265115.1 Mopalia vespertina | reverse complement strand
AGGGTCGACAGACGGACTCGATCCTGTGAACGGTACATCGAAGTAGGCTCAGAAAGCACACTCGCTAACCACTAAGCTACGGCCGCGGGCTGAAAATTATTTTGAGTAGAAGTCCCTTCATTATAACCTTTTTTAACTTCAGGTTAAAATATAAAGCATGTGTTACTTTCAGTTTCAATACAGCAACATTAATTGATTTTTAATTTAGATCAATTTTCAGGGTCAACTTGGTATACAGTTTCATTAACTGTTGACAAGATATATTTTTGGTACTTCGCCATTTCTTTTCTCTTTTGAAGGTTTAAGAGGGAAGATTTTGATAAAAAAAGAAATATCAGTTAACAGATTTCTTGGTTAATTTACTGCATTGCTCAGCATTACATTTTGAATCCTGGAATTGTTAACCGTGTTTTAAAGGGCACAAGGGGTATTCTCATGTTTACACAGTATTTTTTATTGCTGTTAGTGTAGATGTTAGTCATGTAACTGTTGAAAAAAGACTGCTGACTATCACTAATCATTGGCTATATACAACTCGTTTCTTTATAGCCTCTGGTAAAAGAATGCCGGTTTCTTGAGGATTGCCAGAACAAGTTTTACTTTTAAATATTCAATTCAATCATCTACTGGCTGTTTCTTGTCTAAATCATTATACAGACTTTTGATTGGCTGTCTGAAAATCACCTTTGTCAGCAAACAGTTATACGGCGAAGACCTTCAGATACCACAGTTGCTTTCATGCAACTTCCCCCGGGTAAGCCCGACATGACGTCATACATGTACTTCCCTAGGGATTCTTCCTGCGCGTGAATGTTTTCAGAGGTCAATGAGGGTGACAACACTAGATGCGTGAATGAAGAAGTGTCACACCCTAAGTTGACTTGGGTAATACGAGCAAACGGAAAAGAGGATGCCTGGGCAGATTCTAGAGGGAAGCCTGAGTGACTCGCACGAACGCGGCCCACATGAACAACTTTACTCTGAATTGACCCATATGACAGGACCAAATTGACGCTGGTCTGGTCAGCTGCGAAGAAACCATCTGGTTTTATCAGCCAATTAAAAATAAAGGATTGGTACCGTACATGATATCTGCTCATCAAGGAGTGTACAGTTCTGGAGGAGAAATACCTGGAGCACACCGTTAACACCAAACAATCTGTTCTGTAAGTGGTGAGGTATCTATCTAGCTCAGTGATCATTGCTTAAAAATGTACCAAATCCAGTGATCTTGTCTTGGTGGATAGTTTCATCATGGGGATGGTACAGCATTGTAGGCCTGAAATAACCTTAAAGTAGAAGACCACCCAAAAACCATATTCTATAAATAAGTAAAACTTTTTGTGTGTAATACAATAAATGTTTACTTATGTAGAAAACACAGTTTTTGGGTGGTCTTGACCTTTAAGTATTGACAACGGCATAAACCCCAAAAACATAATAGGGATAAATGCATGCAAACAAACTCATGAACTCAAGCAAGATGTTCTGGTTCGGGATACATTTTCTAGATTGACATGGCCAAAATAAATTTGTGAGCTTCCAGAATGTACTCAATTTTGTTTGATTGATTGGGGTTTAACGTTGTACTCAAGGGTATTTCACTTATATGATGACATGCCAGCCCAATGGGTGAAGGAAACCACCCTCGACACCACTGGCAACAAACAAAGACAAGACGGGACAAATACAGGACAATAATAGGACAGACACCACAAACAAATCGGCTTCCTGTTCCCCTTTAGCTCTGAGAGCACCAGGGCGACATGAAGCTCCCTCCAACCACCGGCAGAATGTACTCAAAGATTGATGCTGACACATTGTAGATCAGCACAGATGTGTCAAAGCGGATTCAATTGCTTTTGTTTCAGTTTTTGTACAATACTTCTCTAGAGGAGAATAAAAAGCCAAATACAACACAATACACCCATTTGCTTAATTTTATTTTCTTTCTTTTTTCCAAAAAAAATTTTAACATTGCTATCAGTAAAAAAAAATATGTAAAGACTACACACTAACGAAAAAAGTCCACTACAAAATCATCCGTAACAAAAAGATTACGGGCATCTGATAAATTAAAAAAAAAAAAAAAAGGAATTGTTAAAATAAAAAAAATACACCAGAGGTGTGAGAGATGCTCAAGCAACTAAAATGTTTAACAAGTCTTGATGGCTGTAACATACAAGATTGAAAATCTTTTATGTGCTGAAAAAAATAAACTGACAGTTGGCAACCGATGAACACGCTACAACAGATCATCTTCACATTGTCCTTTCGCTTGGAGAGCACCAGGAAGCTCCATCCAACCAACCACAGGTTTGATTTAAAAAAGAAGTATAGAGAATCGGTGTTTGAGGAGTGTATTATTGAATAAATGGACTGGAGTAGTTAATATGTTAGGTCAGACCACTGAAAGACAAATATAACTTTTTCTTTTGATATGCAATGAAATCATTCTGTTACAATTCTACAAATTCTGCGGCCTTTTTTTCCTCATTATTTTCTTTTTTTACTTTGGCGCCTTAAATTATACAAACCCTTAATAAAAATTGACACGTTTATTAATTCACAGATTGTTTCATATCATACTTCCATACCTGCAGAAATACTAGTTTTGACTGTTATCCTATTACAGTATTAACCGTCATTACACATCTACCACACAATTAATAAAGCTTTTGTCTAAAAAATGAGAAAGCGTATCACAATATCATTGCTATTTAGTCATTTTTTATCTACATCACAACCACTATTGGGCAAAATAAGAAATCTGCTTACTACCCAGGTAATTTTCTTAATGAACATCATCATACACAGGTAATCGTTTTACAAACGATCTTAATTATGACATGAAGTTCATGATTTACATGTATTAGGGTTTGACACCAGAGTTTATTTTACTGTCAGATGACAGCTTGTCAAGGCTAAATAATGACAAGTTACAAGACCAGCAAAACACACCAGACATCGTGTTAGAGGATGATACTATGTGCAAATTAAGTCTCAAAAACTACAACAAATCGACTCAGCATGCACTGTGGCGCTCAAGGAATTTATGAACAGCTGAACCACATGCTTATATATTACAATGAATTTGATTCGTGACAAGCTGAATTCAACTTAACAAGCTGCAGCTGTAACAAAATTGAGCAAATAACTCTTTATCTTGCTTTCATCTAAATTCAAATCAAAACACTTCAAAATGTATCAATTCCCTTCAATCATATTCAGGTAACTCTATAAGTATTGGCCTTAGAACAGTTCCAGTATCAACTCTTTAGCCTGATCATCTACCCACATTTTCAACATTTTCTGGAAATCACATATTTTAACTGATAACAAAAATAACAAAAATTCTACCTTATATGACAATCAGTAAACTTTCAAACTAAAATCCCACACATAAACTGGCAAAACAATTACACACATTCATAATTTCTTATGATTGATAATAAAATAATTTACACACAAAATAGTTATAGCTACCTAGTTGTCATAAAATAAAAATGTAACTTATTATGCAATCACTGTAAAAATCTGGATTATGACTAATATCAGAGGGTCAGAATGAATTGTTTACACACAGTTCATGAACTTGGCAGCACATTCTTTTAGGTTGTATGTGGCTGAATAGAGCATGCATGATTTTACTTTTAAGACTGTCCGGAGTACGACGTTAAACCCCAATCAAACAAACAAATTAAGTTTGATTTTTGGGGGATTTAACGCTGTGTTTAAGGTTATTTCACTCATATGACAGTGTCTAACAGTATAGCCCAGCAAACAAAACAATAACATGTGAAGTCTTAATTCAGTGTAAAGACAATATGACCATCCTTGAAATACACTGCTCTTAGTCGGAGGGTATTACAAACGAGTAAAATGACCTGAATTATAAATTTTCAATGATGCTCATGTCGGTGGTATTAATGATATATTTGTGTTTGTTTGTTTGTTTGTTTGATTGGGGTTTAACCTCGCACATGTACTCTGTGAAGGATATGAAGAATTGAGTTATATTTCATAACATATTCAATAACACATCTCTTCCATATGTAGGAATTTGAATTTGTACAGCAGTACTTGTAGATAACTATAAGTACGTCCATTCACTGAAATAGACAAGTGGTACAGTGGAAATCAGTCAGGTGACCCGTAAGACTGAAATTAAACAGAATTATTATTCATCCAGATGTTAATCATCTCATTACTGTAGTACACGAATGTTAAGTAGTGACTAAGCGTAGTCCATAAGATTAAGTGTTACCAGAGCAGAATATCAATACGAATAACTCCTTATCTGAGACACCACCCAGTCACAGCCTCTGGGGCAAGTCAAATTATGCTTAGTAAAAATCTAAATCTCCAGTTATAGTTGCCCGGACTGGCAAGTGATTTTTTGAGCATGGGTCTTGTTTTAACATTATTGAGCAAGTGGACTCAACAAAGGAAACTTGCCCTAGTATCAATCATCCCAGAAACTTAATTAACAACAAGGATACATTACGGTTTGACACTAAATCAACTGCTCTCAAAGCTGATCTTTTAATATATTGTTTGATTGGGGTTTAATGGCGTACATATGGTTAGAGACTACAATAAAGATGTCTTGAGTATTACACTGATCTTGTTTTACAAAATTCATGCTTATGAAGACGTCGGAGTGAAACAATTATTTTCAAAATGTACAAATGAGGAAAACTGTTTTAACAGCGTATTTGATCAATCCCTTGTCTTCAATAGCCTAATTATTCTCTTATAAAACAATGGTTAACATATCTCAAAAACTCAGTCAAATAACCTTCAGTGAAAGTTGTGTGAAAACTAGTAGATACCACTAGTTGAGCAAAAATACTGACAAATAGTTCTCATTACATCAAACCACTTCTTAACTTGCATAGAAGGAGACTCCGGTATATTGTTTTTCCTTATGAAATTCCTGTCAATGTTGGCTGAATGGCATGCTTCAAGTCATGAATAACAGGGATTCTCCTCTCAAGTTTGTTTCATTGGTGGGGATTTACGTCATATTTAAGGTTATTTTACTCATATGACAGCTGCCAGCCCAATGGCAAAGGAATCCATCTTGAACGCCACTGGTAACAACAAAACGACACGAAACGACAATCGCAAGATTCAATACAAAGACACCCCGAATGGATCGACTTTGTATTGTCACTGGAGAGTACCAGGGGAAAGGGAAGCTACCTTCAACCATAGCCTCTCTGACCTGATTCAGACATTGGGGTAAAATGTTGATGCTCATCAGCTGTTCCAATTAGTGGAAGTGTCCAATCAGCCAGGTTGACTTCATCAGAATTTACTAAGAATAATCTTCCATGTCTGTAGCACAATGTAGAATAGCATATTCTCTGCAGAAGTATTAGAAGTCGTACCGTATGCCTGCAAATGTCCTCCACTATTCTGGAAGGTTTTGATGGCTATCGTGTAATCTCAACAAACTCTATACACGTAGACTTTCCAACAGATCCAGCAGTTCATGTAATTTTTTCTCCACAGTATAGTGATCTCGTAATTCAACCATTTTTAAATTTCCGGCAAAATAACTGTTAACGAGTTTCTGTTCAGAGTAAGTCTTCAGGGCAGTTTTGAGGATTTCCAGGGAAGTGCTCTCAGCTGTTTTAAACAAGAAACAACAAAGGATTAGATAAATACAAGTTCAATGATATATTTATGTTTGTTTGTTTGATTGATTGGCGTTTAACTTCATAGTTAAGAATATTTCACTTCATTGATGATGGATTGTCAACTTCACACTGTGCCTTACTTAAATGTGGTGGAAAACTGGGAGGAAGTGTCATAAAAACCACCCCTGCACTTGTTGGAGCCACATCTTGTGACTCACTCATATACAGAAGTGGTACATAAAAGTAGGATCAGTAGGCCGACATGTTTACCACTTAGCTGGTATTTTTATGCTTTGTGTTCAATATTGCTTATGCAAGAAATATATGAGTAAAGTACCAAAAAATAAGAGATAATCAAGCAAAAAAAGTTGATGAATAAACAAAGACAAGAGAGAAAGTTAATGTCCTCTGAGGAACAAAAATAGAAAGACCACACCAAAAAGTAATTAATAGCAGTAGTCTGGTTAAATACATCGGCAACTGATGATCCATGTTTTGAATGTGTGCGAGACTAAAGAGACTGAGTTATCTCAATTGCAATTTGTTTTTACGATGGTGTAATGTTTTCTAATATTAACTCTGGGTTAAATTAATTCTCTTTGAATATTTTTTTTCTGCAATAGTCCTCCATGAAAAGATAATCATAATTTATTAGCAAAAGTTTTTAAGCTTTACGTTTAGTGTGTTATCTAATCATTCTAATGACGTATATAGTTGCCATGGCCGAGATGTAAAGTTTTGTTCAAAGCTGGTGGTGCCCAACGATCGGATGAAACAAGTATTCAAATCCTGTTTACTCCTATCGGCCTACATTTCAGTTGAATAACAAAGTTTAACAAAAGCAATACAAGAGAGATTTGTTTCCCCTCCTTTAAGCATTGATGAAAAGAATATCTACAAAAGGGAGACAATCAAGCAATGACTAAAAGAAAAGCCAAGCATTTCTTCATTAAGACACTAAATAGAGGTATTATTCAAGTATGTATTTTTGACTTCTCTAAGCAGCATCGAGTGGGTCCTGCCAAGAGTAAGGGTTAAAAATCCTACATGTATATTGGCTTAAACTAGTAGACAAGACTGAGAATTGGCATTCTGGAGGTAAAAGATTTATTGAGTAGTAACTGAAGACTAACGAGGTTTCATTAACAGCTGTTACAGGTGAGAATACTTACAATATGTGGCTAGGTCTTTATCTACCCTCTTCAGTGCTGAAGATTGGAGGAGTTTTATAAAGTCTTCCTCTGAAAAGAACAATAACATGTTCGGTCAAAACTGGCATTTAAATCAAGAAAATATATTAGCTAGTTGGAATTTGGTAGATCAAAGGCATGAGGTGCGGCGGGCCCAACCGATTCTAATAACAATGAATATTTCGCCAAAATAAAACCTATACAAACCAACCAGAAACTGGTTTAGGTTTAATGCCATACTAAAGGTTATTTCACTCATATGACAACATGCCAGTCTAATGCATGAAGGCAAACACCCTCAATGCCACTGGTAACAAACAAAGACAAGACAGGACAATCACAAGATACAATAGACAGCCATCACAAAAAGATCAGCTTCCTGAGGTCTTTAGCTCTGGGAGAACTAGAGCAACAGGTAGCTCACTCCAGCCTCCCACATTAGCTACTGGTAATTAAGTCCTAGAAATAATAGGAATTCAATTTCATTTATTGGGTGTTTAAAAAGACATACTGATTTTCAAACTGGCTTTATTGCTGGTTTGTTTTGGTAACATTAAACATACTTTCCATAGTTGTGACGCTGATACCTATATAACAGAATTAAAATCAGAAGTGAAAGTAAATTCCTTACCAGCCATTTCTCTTTCCCGGAGCTTGGTGATAGTAATGGCAGCAACCCAATAACCCTCTATATAGGAACCCAATACACTCTGTAAGAAGTGAATCTTATCAACAACATCAGAGTCCATTGTATTCATCTGTAAAGATAAGAAATAACACTCCTGTAGGCACTTATACAACCAAAGTGTTAACCCTTTGGTTAACGAGTTGTCTCAAATACTTTATCATCTGATATGTTGTGAAACAAAATTTTATAGGATGCCTGCAGGGCCACAAAAAATGAACACCAGGTCAAACAGAGTTAGATGGTGGAATGTGTTTGTAGGTTTTCACCTATGCTATGTAACCGGCTTGATTGGCAGGTATTTGTCAAAATAGTAGTGAAAAAATGTGCGTGGTGTCAGTCTGACACTGATTGGGGTTTTATGCTGTACTCAAGGTTACATGATGTTGTGACAGTCCAAAGGAAATTACTCCTACGCCACAGACAAGACAGGGTAAGCTTAGGACACAATACAAAGGCATCATAAATAGATCGGCATTGTGTTGCCCCTTGGTTCTGAGAGCACCAGGGCAACAGGAAGATTTCTCCCAACTGCCCGCGTCAATGCTAGTCAAAAGTTATAACATCTCTTGCATTGTCAGGATTTATTTGTTTATTTAATTCGGGCTTAACATTGTACTCAAGGATATTTCACTTATACAACCACGGATTAGCCATTTAGCATTGATCCTTGCTTAAAGTGGAAATCTCGTAAAAACCATCCCCAAATTGTCAGAGCCACATCATGTGGCTCATATACCTAATGGTCAAAAGACAGACTCGAACCCAAGGTACATCGAAGTAGGATTAGTAGACGGACAGGCAATGCACTATTAAAGCCACGGCTGCAAGCTGCAGTAAGCCAGTAAGCCTCCTTCTAAATGATAAATTCGTCATGGGGATCAGTGTATGTAGGATGGTTGAAAAGACGAACACAAAAGTGGTGGAAGACAAAAATGTCCAAGGTACCGGTCTTTATTTGTTGATTTGGCTTTTTTGTTTCATCTGATATTTATTGCCAATTTATACTGGGTTTTTAATTGTACTTTATTTCACTCATATGACAAACTGTTTATGTTTTAATACCATACATGGTGTGTGTTTTTGACTGACCTTAATAATGTGGTCAGGTGCTGGTCGCAGGTCTTCCTCGTCAGAGTCTTCATTGTAGAATTCCACAGTCTCTGTAAATCTCTTAGCCCATTGCTGCTCGCCGGCTGTATACGCTCCAGAAACCTAATCAACAATATCAAACAACAAAATGTTAGTGTTTTTCTTGTTTAGGACTAGGTCAATCCTGGGTGAGTGCATGTATATCAAATTTTCATTTCACTCATACAATAGGACTAAAGATTTCTACTGTTAAATATGGCATACTTAAATACAGTGGAAATCTGGGAGAAAAAAAAATTGTAAAAACACCTCGTCAAATACCAGTCACGGCACGTTACTCCCTCATATATGGAAGTTCCACGAGACTTGAATCTGTTAGTGATAGGTACATTGCAAGATGATCAGTAGGATCAGTAGGACCAGCCATAAAGCACCTGCAGGTACATAATATGGGACAAGTGTACTTATGATCACATGTTCTGGTGATTTTCTGACATACCTTTATTTCCTCCTTCTGGAAGAGCTCCGACATGACCAAATCCTCAACAGTCTCTGCCATGACCAGTCTCAAATCCTCACAGCTCTGAAACAAAAATATTAATTAACTTCGTAACTTTAAAGGATTAATTAATTTGTTTTCAACTCTATGCTAGAGGGTATTTCAAACGATGCCCCAATAGTCTCTTCTTTTTTGTTTGATTGGGATTCACATCGCACATGCCCTAGTATTGAATAGCCACATTAACACAAGCATTTGATTAAAACCACCAAGGCAGGTGTATACTGCTTGATCATGAACCAGGACCATTTTGAATGTAGTGATATTTGGTAAATTACCAAAAATTGTGCGGTCGTCATTAGGCAAATTAAAGCTACACAAATGCACTGGGACTACACCATGATGTCATTCAGCTGTAGATCAATGCATTTCATTTTTAAAGATACTAACAAATTTAATTATTCTTAAATCAAAATTATTTTCCATTTTATGTGAACCAACATTACACATTTTCAAATTTCAAAGCAGCTGGATTTTTCAGTAACTGTGGCTTAAAGTAGAGCCAAACCTCGTGACCACCTTCAATCATATGCAAAAACAACAGTCCCCTTATAACATATAAACATGAAGAATAAAAACATCAGTCACAGTGAAAGTAAAGACGCAATAGTCTTTTAATAAAACAGCTATCACATTTTTAACAGGATTTCTTGTACTAAATAGTAAAATGTATACCCTGTTTTATTTATGAATTTCTTTCAGATAAAACTAATCAAAATTTGTACCTAGCAAAACAGAATATCGAATATTTAAAACTATTAAGCTATTTACAACTAATACATGTCATTTTAATATAGATTTTCTTTAGTTATATCACAAGAATGAATGTGGCATTAAAAGTCCACCATACAGTTCAAACAATATAAGTGGCTTTCCATTGAAATTGAGAAATCCTACCAAAAAAATATAATAGCTGTTTTGTTAACAATTGGTAGGGTCTATAATGTAACTATGGTTAGATGCTTTGTAATTTCCTTCCCCATGGTTAGGACTTACAGGTGCAAAGAGGAATTCATTCTTGAAAAGATTACACAGTTCTTCTGATACATCTAACAACTTTTCTCTGGGGGCTGAGGTACTCATTCCAGGCAGGCTCAAATCCACTGACAACCCAGAGTCCAAAGAGGCAAACATAGCGTTCACTATAAGTTCAGAAAATAAATCAGTTAAATATAACAATATTGTCTCAGAAAGACAATACACTGAAACTGTTAACCAGAACAAACACTGTATAACAATATTTTCGTCCAAATTCTTAGTTGTTTAATGTTTTCAGGCTTATATAATTTTCTGTTTGATTAGGTTAAACATCGTACTGAAGGTTATTTCACTCACATGATGGCGTACCAGCCGAATGGGTGAGGGAAACCACCCTCAACATGACAAGCTAGCTAACCTAAAATATCTTATTGTACATGTATGTTAATTGTATTGATTTGCTGCATAGTTAATCATCCTCCAATTCCAGTTTATTCAGGGACGCATTAACAGACAGAGACCATGGTGGCTTTAGAAAGTTGACAGACTAAAGCACTTTATGTCGTGTAAAGTGTTCTTTAGCACGCTTAACCATTCTGTGAAATCCTTAACTGTGTATATGGTACTGCAGGTGTCATTTTTGGTATTTTCAAAATCAATTGAACTTTAACCATATAAACTGCATGAAATTTGTCATTTATTCTCATACTGGACACTGCTGAAAAGTCTACTTGCTGTTGGTAACCAGTTCCTGGTCTTAGACAAATATGGCGATAAAATTTTGAGAAATTATAAATTGCCCAACTTTTATAATGATAAATGGCAATTAGCTACTCTACCTAAACACACTAGCCACAGTTTGTGTGCCTATAAGACCATAAAGTCCCTATCATGTTACTCTATA
>JAQQZZ010023224.1:0-11056 GCA_030265115.1 Mopalia vespertina | reverse complement strand
ACTTAGCAGCACAGGATTTGATGACTCAACTGGTGCTTGTGTTGCTCTTTAATGGATGATAACCAGAGTTACGATCACGTTATGAAAATGGAAATTAATGTATTCTATTACACACAAAAAGTTTTACTTATTTATAGAATATTGTTTTTGGGTGGTCTTCTCCTTTAAACACCAATCATTGAATCTACAGGTGTCCCCTTATTTCAATATTGCATAACATAATTATTCGTTCAATTGTATTCCTAAACACATGTATACTTGTTATTTTCCAGAATTCGAATCCAGGCTGTTAATGAGATAGGAGTTGGGGCATTCAGTTCAGCTATTAAAGTGACAACCCGTGCTCTTCCCCCAAATCCTCCACGCCTCGAATGCATCAGCACCCTGCCCAATAGTCTCAAATTAAGGTGGGGTGACGGACGCAATCAAGACTTGGTTAATTACACCCTTGAGATGGAAAAAGATGACGGCAGGTTGGTCTTCGGTTAGCTATATCGTTATCATAACGTCCTCTTGCTCTATGTATTATGTTCAAATTATAGCCAGGACATTATATACCCTTAAGCACGCCTTTAAGTAACAATCAATCAATCAATTCATCAGTCATTTTCTAACTTGTATACGGTAATTTTGATTACATCAGATAATTTGTAAATACCTTTGTTAAGGTAAAGTTATAATCACAGATTTTCAAAGTGTACCTTTGACTTGGGGACTAATGTATCATTACGCGCCGGTTTAAGCAACCTTTAGGTTGCCCTGGTGCTCTCTGAGCTAAGGGGCAACAAGAAACAGATGGTCGGTCAATCTGTAAATTTGCATTCTTTGTCTTGTGACACCTGCGGAGAGGTAAAAGGGAGCTTACTGTTGCCCTGGTGCTTTTGGAGTTAAGGGGAAATATAAAGCCGATTTGTTTGTGTTGTTTTTGTTTTGTGTTCAGGGCATATCATTGTTTGTTGCCAGTGTTGTCAAGGGTGGTTTTCTTCACCCATTGGACTGGCACACCATCATATGAGTATAGTAACCTAAAGTACGACATGAAACCCCAGTCAAACTAATCTTGTGACACCTGGTTTCCTATCTTATACTTCACATGTATTTTTGTCATGTTAGTTGCAATTGAGGTTTACCATTATTCTGTCACAAGTGAAACAACCTACAATGAGTAGAATAAAAAAAAACTAATTAAGCGATCCAAATTTTCAAGTGCAAATGATATCTTTTCAGTTTTGTTCCGATATATGTTGGGCCAGCCCACACTCACAAAGTCAACAAGCTCGCGGAGTTAACAAGCTTTGAGTTCCGCATATTTGCCAGTAACGACGCCGGGGATGGACCATATTCTGATACGTTTACATTTACGACAACTAAAGCTCCACCTCCAGCGCTTAAAGGTAAGTTATCCCTTCATTAAGTTCCAGACCCTAGGTGTGAGAGGGAATGAATCCGGTAAATTGTACAGATTGTTTTTACCAGGTTTATCAGGGCTGATCCACATCAAAAGTTTCGGCACCCTTCATTTACTATCCAAGCAAACATACATGTAGGCCAGGGTAAACTGGGGACGTCCAAACCCCATTAAGCAGGTTGAAAAAGGGCTTGCATCAGGACCTGTTTATTCTTGGTTTTCCATGATTTATTGACCTCGGGTGTATGCTCGAGTCACAGGAAGTGGCTCCGTAAAACATTAGGGTGGTTTTTGCCAGGTTTCCTCTCAGTTTTCCACCGTATTTAAGGTAAGGAACAGTGTGAAATGGACAATCCATCGTCATAAAATAAAAAATACCCTTGAGTAAGGTGTTAAACCCCAATCAAACAAACAAACTATTTACTTAGATAATTGACGCTGGGCTACAAGCTGGTTGAAATTTAACCATCAGTCAACATCAATGTATACAGTTTTCCTGAAATGCTGACATGTGTTTTTTTGTTTTTGTTTTAGCTCCACGTGCATGTGAGGTTGGTTTGACTCACTGTGTGCTGGAATGGCAGAGTCTGCGACCAATGGGATCTGATCTGATTCACTATGTTCTCCAGATACAAGCTCTGGCCTCCAAAGAGATCCAGTATAAAGAGGTAATAAATAATGAGTCCTTATGATCCACTGGCTGAGGGCATAGACAATTGCAGGACCGGCAGTCCTGGTTCAGTGATAAGCGTGTCAGATGACTGATCCTCCTTTCTTTTTTTTTTTGTAATGGCTGGCAGATTTGAGTCCCTCAGTAAACCTCATGTATTTGAATGAGTCACTCGGGGACTGCAATTGTAAGGGTGTTCTTTTTTTCAACGTTTTCTGCACTATTTGAGTTGGCAGGATCAGAAATGGACAATCCAATGTCATATAAGTGAAATACCCTGGAGTACGATGTAAACCACCAAACAAACAAACAAAAGAAATATTTGTGTTGGTTTGACAATTTACAATTACAGTACATCAGCATCATCTAAGTGAAATAGAAATTTTCTTTCTCTACAAGGCCTGCCACAGTGGCTTAGTGGTAAGCATGTCTGCCTACTTATTCTACTTCGATGTACCATCCCTGGGTTCAACTCTGTTAACTACCAGAGGGAGTCGCACAATGTGGCTCCAGGAATTGCGGGGGTTGGTTCCTACCGTATCTTAACAAGAAACAGTGTGAAATAGATAATCCGTTGTCATTTAAGTGAAATACCCTGGACTATGACATTAAACCCCAATCAAACAAACCAACAAAATCTGTCTCTACAATAAAAATGTATGTGAGAACCGATTTTAACAATCAGTCCATCATTAATCAGTGAATCATGATTTCTATTATTTTCAGGTATATCGTGGCCCAAATACAAGTTACAGGTTAAACAGTCTGCTACCTCGTGCGGAGTACCAGACACGAGTTTGTGCCGTTAGACAGAGCACCAGCAGGACCGGGGACATTCAGGGCGCTTTCAGTCCCGGGCACGTTTTCTCCACACTGAGCCCTGAACCAATAAGAGACGTCTCTGCGAAATCAGCCGAGACCAAATCCCTTGAACCAAAGCAACTGACTGATCGCCAGTGTGCTGCCATCCTTCTCTGTTTATTTGCTGTGTTAGCCGTTTTCGTTGCTTTAGTCGCACAGCGGTTTTTGTCGTACACATCACACTCCTCCTCCTCCAGTAGACAATAAGACAGTTGAAATGCTCTTGTGAGAAAGCCTCAATAAAACACTGCTACAGATGCAAGAGTGCGGGTCACTGTCTGAGTAAGTGGCCATTGGGAAGAAGCACCTGCTTTGAAATGTTGCTATTTTACTCTTCAGCACCTGTGTTGTAATCAGCTTAATTTTATTGAAGCAAGAGTCAATGCTTCGGTGTGTCTTTTATTTCAGTTCTGTGAACATCTTCCGAGTGTTAAAAATGATTTCTGCCACAAGCTGCTTGTCACATATACTTTTCAGCGTGATCGTTGGAAAACCAGCCATCAGTTTGCAGTGAGAAACCATTCCAGATGCCCAAGATGACCGTCACATGACATGAGTTATGGAATGTCTGCTGACCGCTGAAAGTCATTGATACGCAACGAGATGTAGCGGTTGACATTGAATCTATCTGCTGTGCTAGTCATTTACCTGTGATTGTCAACCCCATTCGTTTTGAGGAAGGGTCCACTGGATCACCCGTCTATGGAATTCCGCGATTTTTCTGTTCGTAATAGAATCAAAGGAGGCATTTTGTGAAATATACGAACATAGGAAGTGTGATATTTGGGAGAACTATTGTTCACCACTGATGTGAAGCCAACACGATGCTCTGTATCACAGTGACAGTTCAAGCCAAGTTAGGATGATTTTCCATCTATTTAAGGGTGAATTTGTCCTAACTTTTCTGGCTTTATTTCTGGGTGAATTTTACTGAAACTTCACTAACCCGTTTGGATTTCAGCATCTTTTGGTCAAGACCACAGCAAGATAGATAAGTCAGATGTGCTGAGATAGAATCAAGGATTCCCCAAAGAACTCACTAGTCATGTATTCATTTCAGTGAGTGTTGACTCCGATCTTTAAGTTCTGACTCCAAACTTGTATGTTAACTTGATTCCTTTCTCTGTCAATGGTAAGGGCAATTGATTCAGTAGATGTTGAAAAGGACATTATCCATTAAAGGATATATATTGTATTGACAACACGTATGTTTAAACTAGCATTATTTATGTATAATTTTCACATATTAACTGCTCACTATTCAGTATTTATAAATCTACTCGTTATTTTGATCAAGTCATCTTCATTGCGATAATGTAGTCATTGTAATTTTTTTTTTAACAAACAGAAAAAATGATAATAATTGGTGATGTGTATATAGATTTCCAAAGATTAATTACACTGACAAGGGTTTTTGAAGAAGTTGACGTTTGACAAATTGCCCGATGATCTAGATAAACTCTCAGAGACAGGTTTTTGAATCAGTCTTAACCTTGTATTGTAATGAGAGACCAATGTATATGTCAAGAGAAGGCAATAACTACTCATATAAGTTGTTGAAAGGATAAGGCATGTGGCATTCCCAAATTTTTGATTGGATGAAATTTTTGGTGAATTTTATACTCTGATGAGCTAAGAATTCTGCACGAGATAATAAAAACCTACAACAAAAAGATTATTACCAACACACAGAAATTAAACAAAATGTATAAACTAAGGATATAAGTTAGTACAAATTATCTGACCTAGAATTATGATCTTTATATCTATATATAAATAAATAAATATATATATATATATATATGTAAAGTTTTGTTGATATACACATATTAGGGCCCTATTTGAGGTATAAGAGGTAACTGCTGTGTTTGAAAAGATTTTTCTAAGAATAATGGGCATTAACTTTATTGATAACTGCTGTTCTGAATTAAAATACTCTTCTAATAGCTTTAACAATTCCGTGCAAACTTTTGCTTGTAACCTCCAAATGGACACTTTTTTTGATCGGCTATCTTCAAATGACCATTAAACAAAAAGTGATAGCTTTATAAGGGAGGTAATTCATTCGTAACAAAAATCACAAGGGCAGTAACTCCTGTTGTGTTTAAATCAAGTTAAGCTCTGAAAGTTTGAGTTTGGTATAGGCTTGTCAATGAACAAAGAGGGCTGTTGAGACGGGAGGTTATACATGTTATCGAAGGTACAAAGCAAGTGCTAGTGCCTCGATTGTGTTCTTTGAGACTTTTGTACATTTTAACTGTGTGACTGCTGATCAGGTGACTTTCCTGCCCACTCACATTTATTAATGTTATAGAAATGTTTATGATTTTTACTTCGACCTGATTTCATCTTAATCACAAATCTTTATTTGTGTCACTATTTTCCACATGTTACATGTTTTTGTTCGCATATATCATACTTTTTCTCGCAAATATCATACTATTTTCGTGTGAAATTTACGCACCCACAATTAACATTTTATTTCCCACAATTATTGTAATATTTTTTCCAAATATCGTGCTATTTTGTGCAAATATCTCCCTAAAATCTCATACAATTTAATGCTTATATCATATTAATTCCAGCAAATATCAAAATATTTCCCCGTTATTATTTGATTCCCCTGCAAATCTCATTCTATTTCCCGGAAAATATCATACTATTTTTACCAGCATTGGGGAACCATGTTGGCATGTTCGTGTATAATACTGACTATTTTTCGCAATATACATATATATTAACTAAGTCCTGTGTTAATATGAAGAGAATGGGCTACTGTGTTAGTTTGTAGACAGCATCTTTCATGCCTTCTATAGCCTGTATCATAGGCTAATAATATGTGATAGATTATTGTATATTATTTCTGTACAGATATCGTAGCCTCAATCTGAAAATTGTTACTTTTTATCGTCGAGAGGTTCGGAAGGATCTATGAAAGGATCCAAGTTATTGATATAATGATCTGAGAAATGTATCTTGCCTAGTCATATTTGTTTTTCAAAAATATATATATTTTGTTCTTTCTTAAAGCATCGCAATATAACAATTGTTGGATCGTGTGTTTGTTAAGCAGTACTTGTCTCAATTTCTGTGTATGTTACACTTTGTTTCACATCACTTGTTAAATACAACAGACATAGGAGAGATAAAAAAGCTTGTACGCCCAAGTTTTCCCAACTTATATATACCTACATAGATATACATATACTTAAATAAAGTGTTATTGCTACGATTAAACTAGAGGTTAAATTTATGTATAGACTGTATGTTCCTTCTATATTTTGCCTGTTGATTCATTTCCTAAAATTTTGTTTAATATGTGTTTTTCTTCAACAAAACATAATCTGCCATATAAAATAAGTAAAATTTCAAAATGTTGTGAACTAGGCTTCTTTTTTCTGTAAAATAGCAAATGAATGAAAAATGTCCTAATTTTTTAGATGCAGCATTTCAATTTTTGATGCAGCATTTCTTCTTCACTAATATAACATTTCAATTTTGACACAACCTTTCAATTTGATGTAAATTGTAAATTTCAGGCCAACACTTTAACTTAGTTTACAGTTTTAGTAATCTACACTTTGATTATGACATTGACTAATTTCAGGCTAAGGGCAGTTTGTTTGAAGAGTAGCAATGCTGGAGGAAAATTAACTTTCCAACATTATGGAAACCCTTCACATTTTGGTTGTGCTAGTGTCCATTATTGTTGACCGCTGTCATATAAGTGAAATACCCTTAAGCACGGCATAGAACACCAATCAATTAAACAATCTTCCATGCCAAAGGAAACAGCTGATATCTTGAAGCGACACTATCCACCTAAGATAGGTTTCTGCAACTTTGCTTTTGAGGGTGATTTCCTTCATGTGCACATTTAGCTAGCACTTTGTCATTTAAATGAAACTTTAGTATAATGCTAACCCAAATGAAAGAAACATCTATGAATACAAACAGGCTAAGGTAGCTGGGACAAATCCTCCTCCTTCTTGTACTTGAGACAACTGGGCCTACAAAGCTGAAGTAGGTTTAGGCAAAAAAGACAATAACTTTTACTCATTAAGAAAAACACATGTAAGTCATTTAGCTGGTTATACAAGAACATTAAAATGACCAATTAAGGGGGACTTCTGTCACGTTCAAGCCTGTGTGAACAAATCTCACTTGTTCACTGAAGAAAATAACCAATGTACCTTTTGAAAAAAAAAAATGGATTTGAACTTATAAGATAGAAAATATGTTTCATGGTTAATATTTTTATTGACTGTTACAGTGTTGAATTGGTATTTTGTAAGTTTTGTGTTCCAACTTTATTTAAGAGTTATGGCCCTTTATTTACTACCAACCAACAGTTTGTACTTAACTGGTAAAAGAGACTTAGGCGTGTTTATGATCTGCTGTTGTATTTTACTTGAAGCCTATTTTAGAGAACTGCATGTACTTATATTATAACCAATGTGTCAATTTTGCCAAGTTACTTTAAAATTAGATATTTTTGCTAACATTTGGGATAAAAATTGTTTCCACAACATGTTGTAAAACATAATTTGGGACAGCTTATGGTCTTGTTTGAAAAGCTTAGATTCTATTTAAAATGAAATTCTTTCTGATGATTGCATCAATAAAACAAATTTAATTTACCTTTGTTAGATTTTTAAATAAAGCAGCGTGACTTTTTGAAGTTGATAGAGAAATGACCATTTTGTTCTTTACAACATTTTTAGTTTCATCTGTTAAACAAAATATTGTACTTAGTAATTATCAGTATCATGGTGTCAATTGTTAATAGTGATTGTTTTTGCACCCAACTCGCCCCTCCTCTTGTTTTTCTTTTCCCTCTGGGTATTAAAGGTCAGTATGTTCAAGCATAATTACACTTTACTTCACGCTGGAGGAGCATAAAACTTCCAAGAGAGCAAAGCACTCAACTTTTAACGGTTGTGTTATTCTTAGCTCTCCAGTTTAAATCAGATGGTTTTGGCAGAAAACTTTGGGTCATTGTCATTCAGACTTAATTGTGCTTAGATCATCATCTGTAGTACGATGTCAAACTTTCAAAGTATCTTGGAGTCCGCTTTAGCGAAACTTTATAGTTCTTGGCAGAGCCATACCTTTACAGAGCACCTCTTGGCCCTCTGGCTAAGGGAAGTTTGTTTTGAGAGTAGCAATTCTGTCTTTACTTAGCACCAGACGAAGATATACTTTGCAACTTCATGAAAACACTACACATTGTATGGTTGTGCTTGTGTCAATTATTGTTGGAATACACCACTAACATATAAGTGGAATACCCTTGAGTACTGCTTAAAACACCTATCAATCAATCAGAAATTGTATATTAGAATAAAGAGGAGCGTCCTGCATAGTTTGTGTTCAACAAGCCTCAGTCAGACTCTTGATACTTTCTCATTAGAAAATGCTATTAGTTTTTATTGAAAGCATGGTCTTTTTTGATAATTGTTACAAAGCTTTATTGACTATATACAATATATCTGGAAATAATTGTTTCTCTTCCATGTGTTTTATAATCTGTGGTCTGTTCCTAACCGGTTTGTTGAGTATTTATCAGTATTTAGGCAAGTACATGCGCACTGTGACAAATTAAGTGATTCGTTTTCTATGGATGCAAAGAAAACTAGTTCTGTTGGTTCTATGGACTTCCACTATGTGATATCTAGCTGGAAAGTGGAATGTTCTTGCTTGTTGATGTCAATGTCTGAACACTATTATATAGCTTGGTACAATATTCATCTTGAGGTTTATGATAAAAATGGCCCGAGTGCAGTGGTATGGCAAAGGAGGCTGAGAGATTTGAATGCCCCAAACAAGTCTGTTTGAATATATTTTTCCCTTATATGTACATGGTAATCAATGAATGGCGCAAACATTTGTATCCTTGCTTCGCCACTGCTTTAAAAAAACTTAAGACAAAATCTTGTCAATGTCAACAAATGATTTATTTTTTAGCAAATATTGATATTGGTTCCTAGGTTCATGGGTTGGATTCAGGAAGGGGCCTGTGAAATTTTCTAAACTTTTGATAAGTTGACAATAATGTTGATGTTTTATTGTTTGTAGTCTTTCAGTTATAAGTTGCAAAATGGAAACAAACTTAGCAGACAGTAACTTTTCCATCTCTAACTGGACAGCATTAATACGGCAGCTTTTTTAATTAGCTATCTCTGTTTTCAGTCAATGACAGCTTTCACTTTTCTATTTTCGTACTACCTCTAAATCTTATTCTGTCAGTTAAATCTCCATTCTACTTGTTTTGCTCTTTTGAAAATTTATGAATTGAATTATCTGGGATCCACAAAATGTTAACTGGTCTGCAGGCATCCTTGTCTGTTCAAGGTACTTTCAAATGTTATTTTCGTCCATCATTTGTTTCAAAGTAATTTATCGCCGTTTTAATTTCAAGTTGTGCATCCCACTTCTGACACCAAAATCTGTCTTTGCACGATGTTACTGTACAAGGTTATTGGATTTTTTTATTATCTATATATGAAACTAAATCCCCCATGTGGTATTATCAACTAGTGTTAAACAGTTGGGGTTGGGTTGATTAACAGAAGTAGGTAAATACAAAAATAATTCACATCGGTAAAACTTGATGAACTTGTTTTCGTAGTGAACTTAAGTTTCAAAACCTTTGTCATCGAACTGTCTTTCTTGTGTTTGTTGTATAAACTATTTTGAAGACATGCTGAGGTTAAGTCTGTTCACTTGTGTTGGGATTTTATCTGTTTGTGACAAAAATATTTCGTAAAGAGTTTATATTCGCTGTAGTCCTGATAAATATGTTGCTGGGTTTGGTAGATACTGTTCCACATTCAGTAGTGTTTGATCAGTTGAAGATAAATATCTTTTGGGTTTTTGATGACTTATGACATTGTCTTGATTGTACACACATTTTTGTCTTTTGTCTTTTCGTAGCAAAGTTTTGAAAGAATCAGTTTATTCTGATTTTTTTAAATTTTTTTTTTTAGATATATTGTACATCGTGTTAAATCCAGGACCAAGAAAACTTTGAATTTTGAACTGTCTTCAGTTCCTTTTCTCTTGTTTATTATCAAAATCAATTCTACCATAATTGATGAGCATTAACTCTTTAAGAAATTTTTACTATCAATGTTGTTGTTGTTGTTGCATAGTGCATACTGTTGACTTCAAAAAGAAGTTAGAATGGTAAAACTCGTACCAAACAAGTTATTCAAATGGGCGTTCACTATTTTTGGAAATGTTAAGATTCCAAAGCCAGATTTTTGTTTGCGTTATGTATATGAGAGAGTACATACATATACTGTGTATATATATAAATATATATGTGTATTTTTGTCAACATTTAAATTCGCATGCATCTACTAATACATACAGGATTTTGCATATTGCAGATTATGGCTCAAGTAGAAGAAATATTGTTTTTAATTAAACCGTACTATTTTTCTCTAACTCGATAAAAGTAAGTCTTGTTTTCATAGCATGTTCAGTGAATTATGACTTAATCCAAAGTTCTGTGAAATGTTGTAATTTGTCAAACCGTTTTATGAAATAGCTTTGTGAGCACGATGATCCGTTTTAAAATTGTTCTTCTCCTTATTATATTAATCATACGTACGTTAAATGACCCAACATTTTTAAGTGGTCCGCTCTAAGTTGAGGCTTTAGTCAATATATACACAATTTAATGTTTAATCCTAAAATATAATAAATATATATTATATATACACCTCAATGTTCAATCCTAAGGCAAACACCTTATTGTAGAATTCTTTAAAAAATAGTCCAAAACAATGTATTTATTCTGTGATGTTGGGAATTAAGTATATATTCTATCAAATAAAATATATGAACAAGGGGCAAATGAACTATGTCTTCTTCTTTTGATTTTAAATTATGTTTTAACACAACCCATTCATATGTGGCAGTGACTGTTGGTCAGGCGTTCCCTTCAGAATGGCATTAAGCAAACCTAGTTTGGTGACTTCTGTCCGTGTACACTGCCAGAAAAAGTGTAATTCCCCCTTCAGTACGGCATTAAGCAAACCTAGTTTGGTGACTTCTGTCCGTGTACACTGCCAGGAAAAGTGTAATTCCCTTCAGTACGGCATTAAGCA
>JAQQZZ010023213.1:0-11056 GCA_030265115.1 Mopalia vespertina | reverse complement strand
ATCAATCAATCAATCAATCAATCAATCAATCAATCAATCAATCAATCAATCAATCAATCAATCAATCAATCTGTAATGAGTGGCCTCTATGTATTCAGGGGCAATATCGTACGCTCTTTGCCACCGCTTTACTTAATCATCTGATTATGATGTTCTTCGTGAAAACATATCCAGACAGCTGAATTTATATAAGCGTCTAACCAATACTACAGGACATATCAATATAATATTAATATTAAACTAACAAATTTAGCTATTGTAGTGCTTTTTTGTTGTTTGCTTGTTTTGTATTCCATTTATATTACAACAGATTCGTACTTTAAGAATAAAAATAATGATAACTTTTTTTCCAATTTTGCTGTGAGGTCTAGGAATCCAGATACGCCTTTTTAGTTCAACATTCATTAGATCCTTTCATTCAACGCTGTGTATACTATAACACTGTATTTCTCTTACGATTTATATGTTTGATTAGTGTTTAACGTCTTTCTCATTGCTTATCTGATTACCCACACTCTTAGAAATAATGATTCTTTGAGGGTTCTTTAGAAAAGATTAAACCATCTGTATGAAACCATAACTGCAAAAACGGTTCTTTGATATAATAAGAAAATGAGAAAAACAGTTGCTGTGAGGGTTCCACCAGAGCCATGACTAAAGAACATTACAGGGTTCCATTAAGGCCATATTGTGCTAAGAGTGTATGCACCAAAAATACTTCAGTGTCGTATTTTGTTCTATCGATAATTTGAATATAAAGTCCTAAGCAGTCATATTAAACGCCATTTTAAAAGAGGTATGATCACGCGAAATTATGTTTATGCATTTTTTGTTAGGGTTTCTCATCAATTAAAAGCAATTCACTTGACAAAAAAGTCCCAACCGATCCATCGAGAAGGAGGACCTGACCAGAACATAGACATGCCTTCAATAAAACCTTTGGGGTCAATGCTGTTTGTAACGTCCCACATATTAACATTCAAAGCGTGCGTTCGGATCAGCAGAGTTGCTGCTACATTTGAAGTCTGTGGGAGAACATTTCAATTTGATAGTTTAGTTACTTCTTAATTTCTACTTAGCCTACATATAAATCTCCAGTGAATCTAACCGAAAGCTTTTAACGTCTACACTTCTTGATTACAATATACATAACTAATGAATTAACCTGCGGGCGGTTAGATATAGCTTTATGTTTCCCCGGTGACCCGGGAGCTAAGTGGCAACCCAAAGCAGATTTGTTTGTGTGGTGTCTTTCTATTGGATCTTATGATCATCCTGTCAGGTCTTTGTTTATTGCCAGTGGCAACGAGATTGATTTCCATTACTCATGGAGCTGGCACTCAGTAAGATTGGTGATATAATTTCAAGTCTGACAAACACACAAACATGAAACATTTTCTTAATAAAAATTATTATAACTCATATGATTAGGTTGTATCACCAATATTTTTAAAATTGAGTGTAATGTTCTCTTAAATCAGAAAAAACGTAGCGAGGTAATCTTTCAATATATACAGTACAGTTAAAACAAAATAATAATAATAATAGTTATAATAACAAACATCATGTGTACGGGACAATTTCTGTTTGACAACATCCTTGCCTCTGGATTATTTTGGATATATTTATACATTGCGCTATGTTTATTTTTAGATGTACATGTACTTATATTGTTTTAAATTATATGACACGTGAGTGGATGAAACACGAGCTGATCTACAGGCCCAAACTGATTAAGATGGTTTCTGAAACTAAGCATAACACGAACCATCGTGTCACGAAACCGATGTTTCCTTAGATCATATGCAGAGGACCCACGAGCTAGTTACTTGCTTTGTGCCTGTGTTATAAAGTTTAAGTTGTAATATAATATAAAATAATATAATATAATATTATATAAAGAAATGCACAAACCGACAAATCTGCCAAGCCTGAATGAAACGTCTCCCTAAAGCTAAAAGTATCAGGAAATAAAATATTTGGAAACTAAAGAAATGTTTTATACAAGGCTGTTTATTTCTTGATGTTTTATTGAATTTAAAGCAGAGGACGTACACGTACACGTTTACTCTTTTTTGTTTTTTGTTACCTGCTATGGGGCTTCGTATAAAGATTTAAATGTAATATAATTGAAGGAAATGCACAAACCGCCAGAAACAGGCGTCAAAGAGACAGACATGAACATGAGACATGATGCCACCAGGGGTATTAATATATCATTTAAACAAATAAATTCAAATTAAAGAGGACATATGTCATTTAAGTTATAACATTTTGTTAATTAAGATATACAAAAAAAAAGTTCAAATAACCCCGCAGAAGTAGAAATGATGCAAAAAAACCAAGGGAATCGTTACAGGCGCTTTAACGAAGGACTTAAAATTGCCATATAAAAGATAACAGGTTCGTGGGACGAGTTCATTACACAAGATATTCCAGAGCAGCAAAGCATATCTTAGGTAAGTACTTTGTGATGCAAATTTTACGGGTGAAAAGATGCATTTTTTATTGTTTTATTTAAGGATAACTGAGAGGAGATTAAAAATATATACAAATACACTTGACTGTCACTTTTGTAAAATTGAATTCGATACGTAATAGTATACTTTTATAATATTCAATTCAAACATGTTTTGTGTCGAAAGCATGGGCTTAAATGTGATAGTGGGTGCGATGTAAAGGTCAATTTACTAATAAGTCAAAATAGTATTCCGATAACCTCTTCTGGTATATTTTTCACCCAACTAGTTATGTTATATTTTAAAAGCAATTGATTTCCTTGAGGTGAGAAAATATGTTGAAACGTTGTCAGACGTTTGAATCCATATACCTTTTGGTAGAGGTGTGCTTACAAGTTTGGGAGGAGTTCTATCTATACCCACTTGCCCTGTGTGTAGCTGCGTGTGTTACCTTTTCAGCCACTATCTGTGAATCGAATGCGGCGCGGGCAACCCACTTCAGGCTTATACTTCTAGCCGAGACATCTTCAACAGGCTTCAATGTTTCGCTCTGTCATTATCAAAATCATTAGTAGGTGAGAGATTTTGTTAAAAATAAATATACTTGTAAAACATTGGAAGTACCACTATGATACGAGTTGTATTGTAAAGACAAAGTCTCTGTCTCACAGGTAATCGCAGGAAGATGTTAGGGCTGACTATTGTACTGAGTGTGGCGGGACTTGTGTTGGGCATGACAACCAGGCAGCCAGGGATAAACCTCGGCCAAGAATCAGAATGGGGTAGGTACGCCTGAATAGGCTCTATCGCAAATTGCAGTTATATTTGATTGGGGATTTATGCCGTACCTAAGTTTTCTTCATACATATGACGGGTTGCCAGCCCAATAGGTGAATGAAACGACCCTCGACGCCACTGGCTACAAACAAAGACAAGTCAGGACAATCACAAGACGTAATACAATGCATCATAAACAGATCGGCTTCATGTTATCCCTTAGCTCTGCGAGCACCAGGACAACAGGAAGTGACCCCCAGCCTTCTTCAGTTAAATTTGGCCTCGATCAAGAAAATATATTCACATTGTTTTAAAACCATAACGTCGTGTTATCCCAAAACGATATTGTTAATTTTATATTAAGCATATTGAATGGTGTTATATTTTTTTGGAAATGTGCAATATTATTATTATATGGGATATATTACTTTCCGGAGTCTATGTTAAATAAGCGGTTAATCGTGACAACTTAGCATTGTGAATGTCAACTGTATTGTTGTTTAAACAGTTAGAAATCTGAATTGATATGTAACGGAAATTCTGGCACAATGAACATGTTTCTTCAGATTGTACAAAAGACCACGCCCTACATCAGACAGATCCACGGAAATTTCTTCAATCCCCAAACGGATTCGGAGAGGGTGCTGCAGTTACGGAAGCAACATGCCCATCTAAACTGCAGGAATTCTCTATAGAGGATGGTAAATGTAGATGTCGATACGTAGCACAGCTCCGTGACATTTTGGCAGATGAATGCCAAGTGCGAGTGCCACCTAACAGTGCCTCCGACGTGTACGAACTTCTGGTACCAAGTCTGAACGTGGACACAGTCGACGAGTTGTTTGTAGTCCAGACATGCTACAGTTTACTTCCGGAGTATAGATCAAGAGCGTACCAAACTGCTGGAATTATCCCAATGTTCTTCAACAAAACCGGGTGCAGATGTGATTGGATAGAAGGAGTCGATCAACTCATTGGACTGGACCTAATACCCCCTGCTGGTGAGTCGGCCATTTTGTTTTCTCTCCAGAAGATATTTCTTCACAGAAGAGAGTTTTATGACAAAACTCAGGGGAGTAATTTATAGATGGCATTAAACCAGAAATGGATATATTAATTTTTGAGAAAGTCAGTTAAGTCAACTAAAGGTTTTGTATATTGATAATTTGGTTTTAAACTGTCGATATGCTAATTTGAGATTTATGTTAAAACGGTGGGGGGAATGCCACTATTGATACAACTCAAAATGAGGGAAACCTTAAAGCCTACATTTGCGATAAGTTGTTTCTTTGTTTGATTGGGGTTAAACGTCATACTCAATGGTATTTCATTCATTTGACAGCGGGCTTTACTATAATACACTGGAAAAACGTGAGGAAACCTAGTAACAGCCACCCCCGTGATTGCAGGATCCATGGTAACAAGTGATAGATAGATGCGGCAATTTGTAACAGTAGGTAACACGGGTGTAAAATAATAAACCATAGGGAAAATTTACAACGCGATAAATTATATACTCCACAGGTATGGAATGCGAAAGAATAGTAGATCAGAACTTCTCAAACCCACGAGTTTCTTCAGACGAAGTAGGTAATTCCATCGGTGTAATCCCGTATGAATTCCAAAATAACATGACACTGAGACGTGGAGGATCTGCATTTGGGACCGGAATGATAGCTAATGTTATATACAGGCTGCAAGGATTTGACTTTGTCGAATTAGATTTGGTTGCTAGATTTGATTCCGATCTGAACTCAGGAACACAAGTAATCTTCACCAATCTGTGCAATGTACCTGGAGATGGTCGCGGTATCGTCGAGTTGACCTACAACCCTAGTGGACGCCAATACAGTCTACAGTTCTTTACTGGAAGAGTTGCGACGTGCACAGCTTCAGCCGGAGCGGTAACGAATACATATATAACTACTACTGGCTCTCGAAATACGTAACGTAAATTTCTACGAGGAAACAGTGGTCTCCTATAATAATATTAAGGGGGGAGGTTCTTTCAGGTCAGAATGGGATAGAGTAGAGGCCTTTGTAACATTTTCACTAAGAATAAATGTACGTGACATGTTTACAAGAAGCCGCTGTCACAAAGAATCTTACTCAATTTTACAATGATCAAATAACCTCCCTGACCAAACTTCAGAGATTCACACTCCTTGTTTGTATTATCACAAAGTCGTTTTCAAATGAATTCACGAAACCGATGTTTTAATATAGGGCTTGATTAAGTGCATTGACCTTAACTGATGTAGTATTCAATACGGGGCTTTCCAGTTATGACGTTACGACAACAGAGTGACGTCCCTTTGCCAAATAACGTTACCGGTTTACGGCAAGGGAGGGCCAATTCACGATTTTTAACATGGGCGGTATAGGGAATATTGCAAATTAACAGGTAAACATTAATAAAACCATATGAATTTCTTTTCCCCATAGCTTAAAATATTATTTTTTGCAAAAGTTACAATTTTAAAGCTATATTTTCCTGAAAACCAACAACCCGCAATGTTAAAGTATAGACAGGCTGCCCTACAGTGCCATAAAGTGGCAACGCCATTTCGCAAAGGGACGTCACTCTGTTGTCGTAACGTCATAACTGGAAAGCCCCGTATTGACATGGGAACACCTGTAACTGCCCCCTATGTACATTTAAAGTGTGATTAATGGTTGATCCCTTGTTTGAGATTTGGTTAATAAATTTGTACTTTTAATAATTATAAATAAGCCGATACGATGGTTGTTGAGGCAATTGTAACTGAAGTAATTGCCGTGTTTTTTAGAAAACGCACAAATTCCGACGAATTGGTAGAATTGCCTTGGTTCATGTTCGTCATCCGGTCATTTATGTAAGCTTTCATCATATCGGCTTCATGTTTTAATCCTTCACCTAACAGCTTTTTGTGTTCCTTAAGTTTCCTGGTCAAGATGTCGTCCATTTCCGCCCGCAGTTGTTGTTGTTCTTTTGCCATTCTTTTCTCAAGCTGACGCAGATGTTCATCATTGCTGGCCTTCGTGTCACGCTGGCGCTGCTCTGTCTGTTCAAACTCCACGCGAGTGGCACGTTCTCGTTGTTCGGCTTGTTTTTTGGCTTGTTGTTGTGCTGAAAACATGAATCAACAAAAATGAGATTGATAAAATACGATTATTTTAATCAAAATATACAGTCTAATAGATTTTCTCTTTTTTATTGGATGATCTAATTAGCTTTGACATGATGATGATTTTAAACCTCATGTGTTAACCTGTATGTTTAACAAAGTACTGAATATACATGTTATTATGTCCTCTAGATGGGTTTTTTTAAATTATCGACCAAACTATTTTTGTACCTAACAGAGCTGCTATCGAGTTTTTAAACAATGCTATATAAAGTTATATAAGTTCACCAATAATGCACATGAATGCAATGCCCTACTTAATGATACAGATTTACTGCTCCACAAAGTTAATTTATCCTCAAGACAATCCGTCGATTCATACTTTTATGGTTTTAAATTTCATCACACCGATTTGTGTGATAACTGTGATGTTAACGAATCAAATCATCATATTTGTTTTAATAATAATAATAATAATAATATCTTTATTTCAGACACAATGGTCCATTTCTTGATACATCAATATCTGATCAATAATTCGCCATGATATCCCATGAACAATGGATGAATATACATTTTATTCTGAGGTCACCGTATAAATAGTCGTTTATCCCACGTTTTGACTAGATTGGATACGTAGATTCCTATGACAGAAATGTTTTTCAGATGTAACAGATATCAGAACCTGAGATACAACTTTCACTCTGACTTGCTCCTGGTCTGAGTATCTTGTCTATCAATGGGTTCGGTTAAGAAGCAACCAAAGAACGCCAACAAAGTTTGTCAGGCTGTCGTTTCAGTATTGCCCTCTCAGACTCGCATATAACCTTGCGACACGTATGTTATTTTGGTACATATTGTATGTAGCTGTATACCCTTTTTAATTGTTCGTTAACATTTTAATGGTATAAAATATTTTTTACGGCAATTCAAGTTCCCGAATGAGTGCATTCGGTCTGAATAATGCTTTCGAAGTATGTAATGTATATTTATTACAGGTCCTATGTCTATCTCGTATTCGTGCACACAAGTAAATCGAATGGAGCCATCACTATACTAAATAATAAATTAACTAACAAATATCAAACCACATATCAGGTATAATAAGTTCGTCTGCTGTTCGCTTTTGGCTGTTAGCTATTCGAGGGGGACCATATATTATTTCCCAGATAATAAAAACTACGTTTTAAGAAAAACTGTTGGTGGCTGAGAGCTGAGATTTTGGATACTAGAAGCAGTCAATAATGTCTACAAACTGGTGTAACCACTACCCCGCCATGTCGTATATAAAACTTATTTTTGAATAGCTGTCGTAAAGCAGTCCGAATAGCTGTCTGCACGATAATTCGGTAAATATCGCAGGTAGCGATTTTAAATTTGCAGTACGTAAAGCAGTCAGCGCCATGTACAAGATGACACAACCATTTGTATTCTATGTCGTATAAAAATCATTTTTGAATAGCCGTCGTAAAGCAGTCTGAAGTCGCTATCTGCGATATTTACCGAGTTATCGTTTAAACAGCTATTCGGTCTGATTTACGACCGCTACTCAAAAATGGGTTTTCATAGCCCATAGGATAAACACGGTTATATCTTCTTGTAGATGTTGTTGATTTTCTTGTAGACAGCAATTGTCAAGTCGTTATCTGTGATATTTACCGAGTTATGGTGCAGACTGCTATTCACACTGCTTAACAACGGCTATTCACAAATGGGTTTTAGTACGACATAGAATAAAAATGGTTGCGTCATCTTGTATATGGCGCTGACTGTTTTACGTACTGCAAATTTCAAATCGCTAGCTGTGATATATACCGAGATATCGTGCAGACAGCTATTCATACCGCTTTACGACGGCTATTCAAAAATGGGTTTCCATACAACGTAGGATAAAAACGGCTATATAATCTTGTAGATGTTGTTGACTTCTATTTAGACAGCAAATTTCAAATCTGTGATATTTACCGAGTTATCGTGCAGATATCTATTCAAAATGTTTTACGACGGATATTCAAAAATGGATTTTTATACGACAAAGAATAAAAATGGTTGTGTCATCTTCTAGATGTTGTTGACGATTTTTTAGACAGCAAATTTCAAGTCGCTATCTGTGAAACAGTTATTCGGTCTGATGTACGACGGCTATTCAAAAATACGAGTTATCGTGCAGACAGCTATTCAGACTGCTTTACGACGACTATTCAAAAATGGATTTTTATACGACATAGAATAAAAATGGTTGTGTCATCTTGTAAACAGCGCTGACTGCTTTACGTACTGCACATTTCAAATCGCTTTCTGTGATATTTACCGAAATATCGTGCAGACAGCTATTCAGACAGCTTTACGACGTCTATTCAAAAATGGGTTTTCATAGGACATACGATAAATACGGTTATATTGTCTTGTAGATGTTGTCTCCTTTGCAGACAGAAAATTTCAAGTCGCTATCTGCGATATTTACCGAGTTATCGTTTAAACAGCTATTCGGTCTGATTTACGACCGCTAGTCAAAAATGGGTTTTCATACGTCATAGGATAAAAACAGTTATATCATCTCGTAGATGTTGTTGATTTCTTTGTGGATAGCAATTTTCAAGTCGCTATCTGTGATATTTACCGAGTAATGGTGCAGACTGCTATTCAGACTGCTTAACGACGGCTATTCAAAAATGGGTTTTCGTACGACATAGAATAAAAATGGTTAAATCATCTTGTACACAGCGCTGACTGTTTTACGTACTGCAAATTTTAAATCGCTATCTGTGATATTTACCGAGATATCGTGCAGACCGCTATTCATACCGCTTTACGACGGCTATTAAAAAAAAGGTTTTCATACGACATAGGATAAAAACGGTTATATCATCTCGTAGATGTCGTTGATTTCTTTGAAGACAGCAATTTTCAAGTCGCTATCTGTGATATTTACCGAGTTATTGTGCAGACTGCTATTCAGACTGCTTAACGACGGCTATTCAAAAATGGATTTTCGTACGACATAGAATAAAAATGGTTGCGTCGTCTTGTACACGGCGCTGACTGTACTGCAAATTTTAAATCACTGTCTGTGATATTTACCGAGATATCGTGCAGACCGCTATTCATACCGCTTAACGACGGCTATTAAAAAATGGGTTTTCAGGTTTTTATACGACATAGAATAAAAATGGGTATATCATCTTGTAGATGTTATGGACCATTTTAAGACAACAAATTTCAAGTCATTATCTGTTATATTTACCGACTTATCGTGCAGACAGCTATTCGGCCTGCTTTACGGCAGCTATTCAAAAATGGGTTTTTATACGACAGGGTAAAAACGGTTATATCTTCTTGTAGATGTTGTTGACTTCTTTGTAGACAGCAAATTTCAAATCACTGTGTGTGATATTTACCGAGTTATCGTTCCAGACATATTCAGACTGCTGTACGACGGCTATTCAAAAATAGATTTTTATACGCCATTGAATAAAAATGGTTATATCATCTTGTAGATGTTGTTGATTTCTTTGTAGACAACACTTTTCAAGTCGCTGTATGTGATATGTACCGAGTTATCGAACAGACAGCTATTCGGACTGCTTTACAACAGCTATTCAAAAATACGTTTTAAATAGGACATGGCGTGGTAATGGATACACCAGTTTGTAGACATTATTAACTACTTCTAGTATCCGAAATCGCAGCTATCAGCTACCAACAGTTTTTCTTAAAACGTCGTTATTTTCTGGGAAATAATATATGGTCCCCCTCGAATAGCTAACAGCCAACAGCCAACAGCAGACGAACTTATTATACCTCACATATCAACAGGAATCCATGTCAGCCCACTCCAGCACATTACAGCAGTACAGTGAGAAAGACACACACATAGATAGATTCACAGTAATTTTACCTGCGAGTTCCTTCTCGATCTCTGACATTGCTACGTCTCTTGTCATTATAACCTTCCCTTCGGATGTTTTTCTTTCCAAATACTCTTGAAGGACGTCTTCCGACTGCAACAAAGACAATTAGATATGCGGTTACCTCGTGGCCTATTAATAATCATTATTTACTATATTTAAAATTCAGGGATGTTCACTTGCAAAAGCTGTGACAACATGGCGACTAGGGAGAGGTTGGGTTGAAGTCTCCAGTTTGTTTTAGGTCAAATCTGAAATTTTCTGGTTCGTAACGCTTATGAATTGTTATGTGATCATACGGAAGCTTTAAGGAGCTAATTTTTGTGATATATTTTGCCAAACAATCCGTTGAAAGTTTGGACCTGAAAGGCCTTGAAAGTTGAGGATTAAAAGAACAACAACAACACTACAAATAGCTAGTCCACACTCGTACGCGTCTTTACAGGTAACGGCGGTTGACAACATGAAAGGTAACGGAAATGGGTTTTTTCTCCCTCTCTCTAAAAACATTCGATCACAATCTAAAAGGAAACAAAGAAAACCCTACATGAAAAAGTGTCAATTCTCTGCCCGATATCAGCGCAAACTTGCACGATATGACGGACACCATGCCTGTTGGGAATCTCGAGACTAATTGATAAAAGTATTCAGTCCCGGGTTGATGCTTGTGTTGTACAAGCTGTAGAGAAAGCTCTGCAACCGATGACTCAATTAATAAATAATTTCACCTCCGCCATGCACAGATTTAAAGCACGAGACAAAGTATTTGAAGAGTATGCTATCGAATGAAGTGTTGAATCTTAAA
>JAQQZZ010023202.1:0-11057 GCA_030265115.1 Mopalia vespertina | reverse complement strand
AAACGTTGCCTCATTTGCATTTTCCGCCACGTTAACAAGTACACTAGTCACGTGAGTTGTAGAAAAGCGATGTGTGACGATTGACTCAATGTGCAGGCGTTCAATAGAAACATCTTTTTGCTGAACAAGAAAATGAAAACAAATACAAGCATTCAAAACGGAAAAGTCACTTCTTATTTTAATTCTGCTCAATGATTGAATTCATTAGCTTTTACTTATATGATAATGGCATTTCCATTTCTTACTCTGCCTTGCTTAAATACGGACTTAATCATTGATGAATTATGGACTTGTGTGGCATTAGATTACTTTTGAACCAAAAATACGTCAATATACAAAATGTCTTATACAGAATTCGAAACACCAATTCAACCAACTGAATCTCGATTACACTGCTCTTCTAGTTTCCATTGCTCGTATTAGTATGATATTTTTATCTCAACATTTTCTGCCAAGGTCCCGTATGTATTAAGCCTCATAGGGGGCACCTGTCGGGACAATGATTACTTACTGCAATGTGTTAGCCCCATGACTTGCACTTAGGTGGCTATATATGCCCTTTATGGAAATATCCCAGACTTACAGACCAACGGGCACCTTTTACAAAATATTCCAGTCTTAGTGTATAAATTTACTGAGCAACAAATACGACCTTCTCGGCGTTTATCACCTACTAAACATTTTATTTCTATTTTGCCACAAATTTTAGTTAATAAATTCTTGGCCCCTATCCATGTGTACAGATATTTATATAAGACTATTTGGAATGAGATAGTTATTTATTTCTTTTAGACTCATGGTAACTATATTTGTTAACAAACCGCAACAATGCGTACCTTTTATTTTATTTCATTTTAATAACTTTGACAATACAGATTTTGTAGAGGTTAACACAACAAATCAAGATGTCTATTACTATAAGTATTCGGACAAACACATGCCATAATAAACATGCTTTGACTCCGATAAGCATGTCTAAGGTGCCATGTTAAATGATTTTATCTGGCCTTCACACATGCTATCGTAACAAATGCCATGTTAACTGTAGCCCGAGGATTCACAGTTTCTTCTATGAACCATTTGATTAAAAGCGTCGTCTTTTTACCTCCATGATTAAGTGTATAGTCGGCTTTGTCTTAAAGCAGGACTGATTTATGTATATATTACTTTTTACATATATAAAGACATTGGGACGGATGGTGCGGAGCAATGCAGTTGTCGTTGTTTTGTTTTTTTTGTTTTTTTTCAAGTTAGCGTTATGACACATTTTTAGTAGCTAGTGGATTGTGCTCACTGTTGACCCCAGGATAGAATTGATGGAATATTATTGAAATAAAACAAATTGACGATCAATTCCTCCTTAAGGCAGCAAGTTAGTTAATTCCAACATTATAGGCCTACCCGTCAAGTTTACCTACATGCAAAGGTGTGTACATTGGTCAGGACTTTTATAAAAGTATAACGCAAAGAGAAAAACACACGATCACTGGTGCTCAAATGCAACCCCTATGTGGAACCCTGTGGCAAGACTTTTACACCTGTTACTCCAATTAAATACGAGGTAAACACACTGGAATGCCCCATGGAATTAGGTGTGGGATTTGTCAAGTGCACCAGCTCCTTTGTTTGATGATTAAACGGTTTAAACCAGATACTTAACAAATGGACAGTTTAGTTTGGATCACTCCATACAAACATACAGTTGTCCCGTTATTCAGTTTTTGGACCCTTTTTGTCTTTGGTTTTCAATTGTGGTATATAAAATGAGAATAGGAAGAACACACTTACCGTTGTACATGTGACACACGAGAATAGTAGTATCCAAAATGCTGTAAAATCTATTAAATAACGACCAGCCATTGTTAATAATTGTTCCACGAATAAAGAGTTCTGAGTCCAATGGATTCTTAAATAGATAACCCCCAAAGGATGTACATTGATTCAGTTAAGATTTAGTAATTTACGACAAAAGGAAGCGCACCATGCCGGATTGCCCTACGAAAAGCTTTCGTGTGTAAACAGAACCTGGGATCAGCCAATCAAAACCCACTGAGAACGCGTTTGGAGACAAATGACCTCGCTCTGGTCGAGTCGCTCTTATGAAACCGGATAGCCTATCAAAGTTCATTCGTGTTAAATTAGTTCACCACTGTTTCTTTGTGTCGCTAGTTTGGTCCGATGCAATTGGTTAAAAAAGCATTTTAAAACCAATGCCGACCTAAATGGAAATAACAATTGGGACGTTCCTGCGGTGAAACTTTGGAAAATTAATCAAGACATAAAACCGGAGACATAAATTCCATGTGGCATCAATATATAACTGTCAATGATATCTTACAGACTACTTTTTGTGAATTTACCAGATTTATCCATTTCACGACTTTTCGCAGTTTTGTAGCCCCTGAACACACTTTATTCTAAATGTTTTAATCCAAATAAAAAGATCAATCATTTTAAGCACCCCCATATTCGTAATCTTTAATCAGTATTTTCCTTTATATTCTTTCCGCACTTGGAAAATTTTGGTGTCCTACATATTTAAAAAAATAAAGGATTATTTTTTTTTTACAACATTTTCTTGTGGTATCAATGACAGAAACAAATTAGTTAGCTTGGAATCAAGTATGCTTTCTACAACTAAAATTTTCTCTGGTGTGGTTATATTACGTTTATTCCATCCCAGTATAATTTTCTCTGTTTGTTTACTCTGTTCTCCCAATTTCACCTTATATCTCCAGCATGCATCACAGTTATTGCCGAGAACCTATAGAGACTCATCTTCTATCTGACTTTCCCTAGCTTATCATGTCGATGATTCCATCTTTCCATCCACAAAGTTTCTGACTTCTTTTCATTTAACCTGCATAGAAAAATGACTCCTCGTCACTGAATAACATGGTGGTATCATCGGCATACTGGGACATAAATGTATCTATGTGCTAAGGGAAATTTCCTTTACATGATAATTATTTTACAAGCCAAAATTTCTGCAGATAAAACAAAAAATATAGCACTTAGGGATAGCCTTGTTCTATTCCTTTCTTTGTGGGAAATCATTTTGTTTAACAACCACCGTTTGACACACAACTATTGGTGTCCGTGTTTAGTACATTTATCCATTTACAAAGCTGATCGCCAAAACCAAACTTTTTCAATACATGGCTCATATAATTCCTTGAGATTGAGTCGAAAGCTGTAGCCAAATCTAAAGTAGATTATTTATATCAGTATGCGTTAGTATACCCTGAACTGTTCTCATAATTTGTAACATATCTCTACCCTTAATATACCCAGTTTGATCAGCATTCACAACTGTTGCTGTAACATGTTGTGTTCTCCTAGCTAATACTCCTGACACAAGTTTATAGTCACAACAAGAAGGAGATATTTCGCCCTGTAATTACCAGGGTGTAGATTGATACCCTCTTTAGGTATAAGTGTGATGACAGATTTTCTTCGCGAAGATGACAGTTTCCCCTGTTGAAAATCATAGTTTGGACAGGACACCACTATCCAAAACGTCTTGTTGAATGCGGGTCCTAGTCCATCAATGCCCAGATTTTATTCTTTTTCATGTTATTTAAAATTCTAGTACATTCCAGTAGAGTTATCTCCCCTGCGCATAGTTCTACGTGATCAGTATCTAATTATGGTAGAGTAACATTATCCATAAACGTGTTCTATTGCTCTTCTGAAAAATCCGTAGTTTCTACGAGTCTGTTATACAAAAAAATAAAAATTTCATTTGTTATTTCTTTGGCTGTATTGAGAGTACTGCCATTGTATGTGTGTATCCGATTGATTGTTCTGTGTTTTGCCTGCATTATTTCTAAACTCAAGAAATTAGCTGTACTTTGTTCCCCTTCTTCAATCCATTTTACTTTAGATTCTATCTGAGCGCCATTAATTTCATTTTCCATTAAAAGTTCGACTTTCTTCGGTTTTAAATAGTTTATATTGGGTCTGTTTTGTGTTCGGCTAGTCTGCGGTATACTCTGTCGAACTTTTCTTGTAAATGTGTATTATGGATTCTTCGATTTTTAGTTTTATATATAAAGTATTCTATTGCTGCTGATTTGATCAGTCGTGTACCTATTTCCCATAGAGTGTGGGTGTCTACTTTCATGTTATACTTATTTTTCATTTCGTCTATGACATGGTTAAACTTTTCAACAGAATCTTTATCTGACAACAAATTATCGTTTAAATTTCGGTAACCCTTTCCCCTTTTAATATCATTCGTTTCTATTTCAACTATAACTCATTGGTGGTTCGGTTTCACAAATTTTGTAATACTAGAGTTTGACACTTCCATCAGCATTAATTCATTAACAAATATGAAATCCAACCTTTTAGCTATGAATGGATTATCCTTTTCCATGTAAACTGACACTCAGTATCCTGTATCTTTCTCCAAACATCGTGTAAATTTAGGTCTGTTTTAAGAGAGCCAAACTCTTTAACCATATTTCTATTTTGTTGCACACCACTTATCACATCTTATTAAGATGTTTTGATTTTCAACTACGGTATGTCAATTTGTTCGACTTTTGAATCGTGAAATGTTTTACTAACAAAATAAGTAAACCTCGATTTCTATTTGTATGAGGCGGAGCTATGATTGAGCTGCCCCCATTCTCTCTTCCACAGTGCTATTTCTACAGATAACGCATAACTTTTAGTAATTGTTTGCAAAGAGGCCGATTTATGCCAGCCCCATACCTCGCTCCAATATTTAATAATAACCGAGTGTTCTTTCAGTTTAATTAAGGACTCTACCGCTAGTCAGGGGATTAATTTCGACTTTTTTTTTTTTTTTACCTTTCAAAAAGTTTGACATAAAAAATTATGTATTTTAGAATATTTTTTTTAGATTTAAATTGTCAAATGCGTGCCTCAAAGAGTACTGTATCGGCAGGCGGAAGGGATTAAGGCTGGCTATTATCACAAGCCAATTAGCAAAAGGACAACAGATCAATTGCATGACAGTTGGGGTGTGTATTTGAACCTAACAGAAAACATCGAGGTCAAACGTTTTCCCAAGCAGAGTTCCTTTTCTTTCTTACAAACAAAAAATTAACTTAAGACTGTCGAATGAGTGTTTCGGCTTCCGGCAGCCGAACAAAATGAATAACATGGTATGGGTCAATCATGTTTTCCCACGCCGTTACTTATTAACCTACCCCAAATGTATATTATTGTAAAACCAACCACGCTCTGAAAATGATTTCCTGGGCGCCATGCCGACGAAAACCACGCTGTGAAAATGATTTCCTGGGCGCCATGCCGACGAAAGTTGTATTTATATGGATGGAACATGCTCCGTTCATAATTATACGTTTACATCTCCAATACGTTCATACCCCAAAGTAATTACCATAAGAAACAAAATGAGTTGTAAACGCTTTCGATATAGGCCAACAGTGATCACTTCAGATATGTCTCAAGTGTGTATTCAGTCTGGGAGTTAGAATACACATATATACAAACTTCTTGCTCCCAGTATAGGACTCCCACTGATAGCCATTAAAAAGGGTGAGAACGAAATTATTAATGCAGACATCACTAAAATTTCAGAGTTCAGAATTGCTATTTAAACACATTTTTGAAAAACTATTTATGTAAACAATGATTGCACTAGATAAAACTCTATTTCGCCTTTTGATTTAATTAAATAAAACATGTTGTTTATTAAATGTATTGGGAGTTGTCTAAAAACAAACGGGAGTTCAATCATTTACACACATTTAGGCTCATTTCTCCTCTTTCACTTTTCTTGATTTTTAACGTTTTAATCGTTTATTTCTGGTAAACTATTTGCACTGTCTTTGAAATTTGACACACACAATCTTTAAGCCATTAACTAAAAAAAATTCGTTTTGAAGATATTAGCAAATATTTTTTAATGGCTATTTTTTTTTTAAATATATTTTTTATCTATTGTGCAAAAACAAAACTTGAATCAAGAAAAACCCTATGAAGGTATTTTAGTTTAAATACGTGTCTACAAAAACATGGAAATTTGAAGAAAACAAAAGGCTCCAACCATCTATATTTAGAATCTTGAAGTCCTCTTCTTTCTAAAGATATGTGTTGTTAATATAATTATCCTTTGGAAATAACCGCAGAATTCACGAAAGATAAGGATCGCATTGTTTACTCTTTTATGCCTTTGTCGGTTGTTTTGGGGGCTTTAAAAAACTTGCAATTCTGGAACATGACGACACCGAGGTAATTGAAAGAATCCACAGTATCCAGCAAGTGACCATAATATTGTCATTTTTCATTTTTTATTTTTTTATTTCCCCCCATTATTTTTGTTTTACTTTTATTTACTGTACTATTGAGTAACAAGGGTTGCTCTAGGTCTCCAATAAGTAATGACAATAATGGATGTGATAAAACTTCACCTTGTCGGAGACCGTGTTTACATTCAAAATAATAACTCAGAATTCTACAATTATTTACACAAGATTTTACAAAAACATATATGACTTGCATATTACTCGCTTTTATTATTTAATCCCCTACCCCTAATTTCATTAATTTATACCATAGCGCTGATCTATTAACGCAGTTCAACGCTTTTTTTAAATCTACTAAAGCAGTATTAAACCTTTTACGTTCTGTTATATTTTTCTGATATTTTGAAACAATACTGTGGAGACAAAAAATGGCATCTATACTGAGCTAGACCCTGCCCTGAAACCAAACAGTACATCAGCGATCGTGTTAATATCTATTATGAATACTACTGAGGAGTTTAACGTAGTAAAATATAGTAACAACTCCGAAGAAAGATAATGAATTCTTTTTGACTCAACGTTTCGGTTTATTCATCAAACCATCATCTGGATTAATTTTAACTAGATATAAAGTTATACATGTATATACAAACAAAGTCTAAATGAAGTCATTATCTTTATGTATAAATTTAAGGTAATTCCTTTATAATTTGATGGGTCATCTCGGTCACATTTGTTATAGACTGGGATAGTTATCTCGTGAGCTCGTGTGGGCGGGATAATATCCCTTTACAATACTGCATTAAACAGACTTGCAAACATAGGGGAAATAATATCTGTACAGGTTTTGAAAAATTCCTTTAACATGAAATCGGCACCATGGGATTTGTTACATTAGAGCTCTTCAATGGCAGTTTGAACTTCCTTTAAAGCTATAGGTGAATCTAGTTCTTTGTAAATGCAGACCATATTGTCAAAAACATTTACATTTGCATAAATATGTACACTTCCAAATTCTGTGTCTGCATATAAAGCTTTAAAACAATTATAAAACTATTTTCACTTACTTGTTCTCGTTTTTTTTTAGTTTAAAATATTTTCAAAATTACTTCGGACTTGCTGGTGTAAGATTTTCTTATTGCTTCCTGGTCTTTCTCTTATGTTCACATTTAACATTGCCAAACGTTTTCTTATATACTCCCTTAAGTTAATATAGTTTGACACGATCAGAGTCACTGAAAGATTTCTTATATTCTTTTCATGGCTTTGACGTACTGCATTTTCGTTTGATAACACTCTATATTGAACATTTGAACAACCCTTGTTTCCAACAAACTCAGAATTACCAGTATTAAAAACTTTATTTGTATAAAAGAAAGAAAGAGCAATATGTTTTAGTAATTCCGAAAGTTGTTCAACTACATCATTCCCAGTAAACCCTTTGTTGAGTAAATCAACAATCTCTACTAATTTGTCTTTGTTTGTTATAACCTCATTTATGAATTGATCAGATTGATTCTCGTCCCACACTAGTTTAACTGCATTGCACTAATTGACATGAAAGGGGAAATAAAACTTGAATTCTCCTCAGATTATCGATGGCAAAATTATTTACAATGTCAAAATATTCACTCTTAATAAGTACATAATCAACCACACCTACATAGCGGCCTAGACGATCATTAATTAACAATACGTAAACCAGTTGTTTTGCATAAGTATAAAATATTTCCACCAAAATTGTTCCCTACCTTATCTTTACTTGAGCATATAGGTATATAGGGATCGGTTACATAGGAAATATGGCCCTCGTTAGGTAGTGATCTATCATTTTCTATGAAGTCCGCTTGTAACCCTGTGCGTGCATTGTAGGGAGGAAAAATATCAAAGTTCTGTCTTTTATATATGGGTGCATTCTCAGGTGGCAAATAGCAAGCACAAATATAGACCTAATCCTTACTATCGAGGACACGACTGATCTTAAGCCAAATTCTAAATTCATCCTTTTTGACTAGTGTAATAAAGTCTTCTTGGTTCTTCTTTTAGTAAACAAAATTGTTTCCCCACTGTCACGTCTTGCCCTTCCATGCTTATATTTGTTATAACTATGGACATTTTCGTAACCATTAAACTGTATATCAATGCTTTTACTTGTCCATAAATCCGTAAAAATAATAATGTCAAGTTCCTGTAAATAGTCACTAAAACAACGTTCATTTTCCAAATGTTCCATGCGTCGATTCTCAGTTCAGTCCGACAGTTCTCCTATGTCACGTGATGTGTCTGTTGACGAACGCCTGTTCTCTCGGAAGTGACTGAAACACGACGGGGCTCTTGAAGGTGGTGTGTTTGTTTACTTCTGTAATCACTGTTGTTCACTGAACAAATTTTTGTTTCTTTTATTAACAGTATTTTCGTTATCGTGGGACAACACTTTCTTATCTAGGTGGCCGGCATTAACTGCTGTCGATTCGGTGCCTGACTTTGAGGGTGGTGGGTTCGATTCCCGGACGGGTTTCAACCTGCAGCATTTTTTAAACTAGAATCTGGTCAAAACTAAGAAAGTGTCTGAGGTTACCTGTCGACCGTCCACGTATAAATGTGCTCATCTCCAAAAAAGGTTGCGTGTCAACTCTTTTACAAGTTTAAGTTCCAAATACAGCCGCCTTCTGACCAAATAAACGTTTCTCGGCAACGGGTCGCTGACTCCATGCATATGCCGTATCTTTGAAATTTGGTTTTGCTGTACGAACTTTCTCTCGGTCAGGGTAGAAATTAAATTTGGCCACCATAAGTCTGTGTTTTCCGGCTTTCTTTTTCCCAATTCTGTGTGCTCTATCGAGTTTCATGTTTTGTTTCGCACCGTTAACACGCAGGCTAGATTCTACGAAGTCAAGAATAACTTCAGAACAATGTTCGTTTTCGGTTTCTGGTAGTCCAAAAAATAAGAGGTTGTCTTTCATTGATCTTATAGTAAGGTCGTCTATATCCTCCTTTAGTCTAAGGTTCTCGTTATGTAACTCGGACACAGACTATTCTATTACGCATGATCTGTCGCAAATCCAATTCAGCCTTGCGTCAAACGATTGAACACGGAATGTTAGTTCTGATAACGCCTGTTTATTTTATCCTTATGACTTATTTTTTTCGGCATAGTTCAAATATCATCTCGGTTTATCTATTTTGGTCTTGTGTAACGTTAGTATAACCAGAAGTAGGTCGAAGAAAAGGTTAAGTTACTACTTAACTAAGAACCATTCACAAAATTGACTACATACTGTAAAATGGAAAAGGTCTCGTCTACAATACAAACTAAAGTTCGATGACACCTGTATGGCGGAAATATTATCTTTTAGGAGTTAAAGATAGGGAATTTTTCATTTTGGACAAAAATTCCCTTAAGTAGTATAGAATGAGCAACTCGAGTCATATTTGCTATTACATAATAAGGCAGGGTTCAACGTTACCAAGTACTAATCGTTTATTACATAAATAGCAGTGGGGATTCATTTTGAATGGCAGCGTTCGTGACTTAACGTCACAGGTTGAGCGTGATGGCGTCGTGAGGGGTCACCGGAGTGCATGACAAGTGTGTCGCCTGCTCGGGATGATCCCGGACTACTTACAAAGAAGAAATGTACATTATACAGTACTAAGGAGCGGAATGTTAGTACATGCTAAGTAAGGGCTCTATGTTAATAAGTGCTAAAGTGGCTGGCTGGCGTCCTTGATGTGACGTCACCGCGCTGAAAAGTGTGTATGTGTGTATGGCGTTGTTGTTGTTCCATGACATGGCAGAAAACAATGAAATTATAGATGGTGCTGTGATGTACATCTGGGCATTCGAGCTAGCATTTGCTATAACAACATAAGGAAGAGTTGTTACTAATTATGTAGTGGGGAGCGGATGGGTAACAGCGCACGACTGACTGAATAAAGGTTGACACTACGACTGTCATGAGGTAGTGTAGGTGTCTTCCCGTGATGCTTTGTTCGCCGCAGCAGTACGCGGTGATGTGGCACATTGTATGTGCTACGACCCCACCACGTACTCCTGCGCAGTTCTGCGGCGTCAGCCCGCCGACGCCGCTGTCCGGTGCGGCGTGGCCGTGAAAGACACGAGGACATTCGTCCGAGTGGGACAGGCTGTGTCTGCCACAGTGGTGATGCGTAGCGAAGGGAGATTACTTCTCCTGTCATGGTTGTGACCTCAGATCACCCCAAGTCAAATCTGGTCGCATCTCGTCAAGTTTCGCGAGAATCCACCGCGCACAAAGCATCTCGGGAAGACACCCACACCACCCCAACGCCATACACACATACACACGTTTCAGCGCGGTGACGTAACATCAAGGACGCCAGCCAGCCACTTTAGTACTCATTAAACATAGAGCCCCTACTTATCATGTACTAAGGTGCTAACCAACCGCACGGAAGACTAGTAAACCTCAGCGACTCGGACAATGCCGTATGATTCACGCGGATCAACGGATACAAACATACCCTTAGTCTTTTTTCGTGTCATGTTACGCAGAAAGCTGTCGTCACGGCGTCGTAACGCTGCAGAACGCTATCGTTGCGGCGCCCTGACGTCGCACTACGCCGCAAAATGCTGCACGACGCTGCAGAACGCCGTTGTGACGTCGTAGAACAACTCAGCACCACGCCGTTGCGTCGTAGCACATGTGCATATGCCACGACGCCATGACGTACTGCAGCGGCGTTCTGCGGCGTGACGCCGCCGCCACCGCCGCTGACAGGCTGTGCCGGCCATGGTGGTGATGTGTAGCGAAGGGAGATCACTCCTACTGT
>JAQQZZ010023191.1:0-11057 GCA_030265115.1 Mopalia vespertina | reverse complement strand
ACAAGATATTCGGCATGGGTTATGAATACATCAGTCTACAAATTAGTATATCAGAGATACAGAGATTAACCAATGAAAATGTATGTAAAGGGAATGAGTGTTACAACCTGTCTGATACAGAGGGAAGTTTCGTCCTAACCAGTAGGTCCTTTAGATTTTTGTTTAGATATATGCATTTCTTACAAAACTGATGTATTTTTTGCTTTGCAAATAGAAAGGGCCCGCAGCCGTGGCTTAGTGGTAGCATGTGCGCTTCCTAATTTTACTCCAATTTACTGTTCACAGGATCGAGTCCATCTGTCGACCATCAGGTATATGAGTGAGTCACACGATGCGGCTCCAACAATCGAGGGGGTGGTTTTTACGAGGTTTCCTCCTGGATTTCCACCGTAATGAGACAAGGAACAATGTGAAATGGATAATCTGTCGTCATATAAGTGAAATATCCTTGAGTACGACGTTAAACCCCAATCAAACAAAAAAAAAAAAAAAAAACAAGCAAATATAAAGTAATTGTATTGGTTGGTTCTTTGTGTTGGCTTGCTTTATATCTGGGGGGAAAAAAAGCACGAAAGCAAAACATATATGAACTTTGAAAATAAATGTGTTTTCCATACAAACCAATGCTAAATTAGAAGAAAATATTATATACCTGTCCATTTTATAAATGATGTCATCTGTTTTGCGTTTGATATTACATCGATTCTAAATAAGAGATTGTATAATAATTTTGATAAAAAAAATTTAAAATTATTGTAGCTATTGAGTTTTTATTGAATATAGGGAGCTGACTATCGGCCCCTAAGAATGACATACATGTATATCAAACCCTGGTTTATAATTAATTTCATCTCGTTCCCCAATTAATCAATCAAGGGTGAAAATACACATCATAACACACGGCTATGGAGACCTTGCTTCTATTCTTTCAATATATGAGTGAGTCACACGATGTGGCTCCGGCAGTCATGGGGGTGGTTTTTACGAGGCTTTCTCTCGGTTTTCCATCGTAATGAGGCAAGAAACAGTTTGAAGTGGACAATCCGTCGTCATATAAGTGAAATACCCTTGAGTACGACATTAAAACCTAAACAAACAAACAAACAAATCTATTCTTTCACCCTGCAATCTTTAGGAATGAACTGGAGAAGAAATAGATTTCTATCTAGCCACTTATTATATAAAGAATATTATTGCAAAAGTCATGTTGACCTTTTGTAATTCACTTGAGGATGCAGATCAAAGTCTAGGAATATTCACGACCACTGAAGGCTTTATTATCATTTTGATTTTTTTAGGTTATGCCTGAAAAATATTATTATGATTGGGTTACTATAATTTAACTGTATTTATTCAGTTAATATAAATTTTATCCTCTTTCCCAAGAAGTGGGGCAGAGGTGTTGTCATCATCATTGATACCCTTCCTTTTAACTGGAGAAAAGAACAACTTTAAATCCCCAAATTTGATGTGCCACATAAAGAATTGTTTTTCTTCTATTTGTTTCTTTCCTATTTATACTGCTGTAAACAGAATATCACAAGAATGTAAATATATAAAGAAACATTTTTTGGGCTAAAGGTATATTCAAGGTTTCTAAGGAACCCACTTGAAATACTGGGATTTTCGCTAGGTTTGCAATTCGCTGAGATCTTCCCCTTGTTAATCTCAAGCTTACAACTGTGGTTCAGTAGATAGCATACTGATCATCCATTGGAGGCCACAAGTCCGTTTCAGGTATATTGAGGGTCATATCAGACTCCAGCAATCATGCATGCTATTAATTTGGTATCTTGGATACAGTATTTCATATATGATTAGATTGAATGTTTCACCAACATTGCAAGTTTAATGACTCCAACTCCCCTTGGACATAGCGGTGAGGGAGGATGGGGTGGGGATGTTAACTGTCAAGGTACTTGGGCATTGTTGTTATCCTAAAGTATGTTGGATTGACATGTAATCTGGGCACTATAAGGCTTTGTCACAATATATGACATGATAAAAACCATAGACGAGCTCCAGAATTAAACTGATCAATATGAAAATATGGATTATTCGGGTAGGATTCTGTTGGCTTAGAGCTCATTCCATAAAAGCATCTCTGACTTCTAAAAAATGTGAAATAAGCTTACTAAACTCTTGCCTTCATTTTGTTACAATACATGGATAAAATTTAATTTTTTTCTGACTAATCCAAGGAAAGGAATGGCTGAGTACCTTATTTTCTATTCAATGCCAAGATGTAAACTCTAATCAATCGAACAAACTATTTAATGTCTGAAAGTTTATTTAAAACAAAAATTGATTGATTTGAACACTTAAGATTTTGACGTAAGTGTAACCTTAAAGCTTCTTTGTAGAATCACCCTCAAGTAAAATCATTAGTTAAAGTCGTAACTTAGCCAAAAAAAGCCCCAAACAATTCAGTGGAAGAGGACGAGGGTAATTTTCGTGTTTACTTTGTATTTTTACTGTTAAAAGATGAACTGTTTACTGCCCATCAGCTTCAAAGTCGAGCACTGCGGCTGTTTGTCTTGGATTCTTTCCCTACAGAGGATAATATATACAAGAACAACGTGCCTGTGAAGTCCTGTTGCGCACATGTATATAAGTATTGCCACCTTTACTTGGAAGAGAATTTGTGGTCTACTGTGAACATTTGTAGCTCAATCAGTTACTAGAATGCTGGTCCTTCTAGCCAGAGACTCCAGTTCGAATCCAGTTGGAGGCAAACAAAAATGTCTTTCTCTAAAATACAAGTTTATAAGACTGTGATATCACAACGTAAGTGACGTCACTGATGATAAAGTACCATCTCCCTTGAAAATGGGTTCAAAACCAATTCTGTTGGCAGAAATTTGTAAGGAACCAGGTGCTGATAATCATATATCTTCAATTTGATCAGTACCATGATGCCAATTTCTACTGTTGTTTGGAGGTTAGTTATTATAAGTGACTGACTAATGGTGTAAACTGGTAATTCTGTATAACCACTTGATGAACATGTGGCCTACCAGGTGTTCCCAAGAACATTGGTGATGCTGAGACTATGACTGTCCTACTGGACTCCACTATCACATTAAAATAGCAGTTTGGACTGTTGATCCTCCTTCAGTGTGCAACAAAGGTTCAAGTCCAACAATATTTTTTGGACTTACAGGACCTGTCCCCTTTTAGCCACACTGACACTGCAAAAAATGCTAGTGTTTTAGTTTGGAAGTTTTCAGTACATACCTACAACCATATGCCAGTCTGTAAGGTTTATGTTCGTTTTCCTCAAATGAACTGAATAAAATTGTTATATATGTCATTTGCATGTATTAAAGATAAGAAACAATTTGAAAACTAAAGCACTGCACCAAACAACTTGAAAATTGCTTAGTTTGTTTGTTTGTTTGATTGAGGTGTAATGTCGTATTCAAGGGTATTTCACTTATATGACGAGCAGCCAGCCCAATGGGTGAAGGAAACCACCCTCAACACCACTGGCAACAAACAAACACAAGATGGGACAAATACAGGACAATAACAGGATGCAACACAGACACCACAAACAGATCGGCTTCCTGTTCCCCTTTAGCTCTGAGAGCACCAGGGCAATATGAAGCTCCCTCCAACCACCCACGAAAATTGCTTAGTAGATTCTTTTCTTCATAGAATTCTCCTATGTGTCAGGATGTCAAATGAGATTGGTATTGGCATATGCCTACAGACAGGTGGCTCCACCTGGTGTCAAAATATCAACTTTGTTTCCAGTAGTTAAGTTAAAATGCACATTAAATGGTAATTAAAGTTGGAATAACTATTTGATGGAGCATAACCTTGTTTGTGGTTTGAGCTTGGTGTATGTCTATCTATCAGGGGGACCAGCTGGTGGAAAGATTATGGCTTTGTAGTTTCCAGCTGTTATAACCGGAAATTAAGATTCTGATCAACCTTGGTAAAATAATTTCATTTGGGATTGCATGAGATTGAGTTTGTTCTATATACACCTAGTGTGGGGCCACCTGGGGCCATAAATCTGACTGGAATCAGCTCCTAATTTAAAAACTGATCATCCCACTCTCCTGAAAGTTTGGCAAGATATCAAATGAGATTAAGATTTCTGTTAGGTGTGTGCTGGTTGCCAGCTCATCTTGAGGTCATGCATGACCTTTTGTCATACAAGTGAAATACCCTTGAGCTCAGCAATGTGATGTAATCAATCAATCAATCAATCCTGGCACAGATTCCTATATCAACATGTTTAAGCAACCAAACATATTACAAATTCAGATATTTAATCACAACACCATGTGTATTTTCCAGGTATATGCTTATATTGCGTGTCATTTGAGTAACTTGTTTTGCAAATTTGTGGCACATGTTTGACATAATTTAGCTTTAGAAAAATATAACATGAGATAAATGGTTAAAAAAAACGCTTCATGTGCTATGGTGGTCTCTAAGCAAAGAAGGAAAAACACAAAGTTGATCTGTTGTTATCTACATGAATTTTGATCTGAGTTTGAGTGAGCTTTGAATATCACTGATCAATGATTTTTTTGATTGATTAAAAAAATTCCTAAATTGACAATTATTAAAAAGGTTTTTATGTTATAATGTTTTCATGAATGTGTAAAAATAATTAAAAAGTAAGCTATAAGATATATATATATTTTGAATAAATGAAGAGAGAAAAATTTGCTTGCCTCCACCGGGAATTAAAAGCGGGACCTTTGGGTTACAGGCCCAACATTCTACCGACTGAGCTACAGAGGCTTATGGCAAAGTGAGTCCCGAATTCTTACCTAGTGAAGACGGCGATTTTCTCTCTTCATAAAGCACGAACACAGGGACGCTAAATTAGCTACATATTTCTACAAATTAATCACACTGGCACAGGGATGTTGATTAATAATAGACGGTGAATCATCTCATGTTCTAGATAAACTGCAACAGACAAGTTTCTGAATAGATTTTAATCTTGTGTTGTTGTTGATGTTCTACAGGCATAGCTAGAGAAGGTATTTATCATGTACCTGGGGTAGAAAATATGTTATAAATATTTGGCAAACAAGATATTTGGCATGGGTTCAGAGCAAATTCAAACCACAAACAGGTATTTCGAAATTTTAGCAAAATAAGTGTATGTTTGTTGCAGGCTCTCAAATATGAGCAATGATTTTGATACAATGAAGTTTGATTGCATTTTATTTCCCCAAAAATATAATTTTGTGACCAGACTTATCCTACTTCGATGTACCATTCACAGGATCGAGTCCGTCTGTCGATCTTCAGGTATATGAGTGAGACACGATGTTGCTCTGGCAATTGCGGGGGTGGTTTTTATGAGGTTTCCGCCAGGTTTTCCACAGTAATTAGGGACGAAACAGTATGTAGTGGATAATCCGTCATATGAGTGAGGTACCCTTTAGTAGGATTTTAAACCCCAATCAAACGAACAAACAAACAAATCAATGTGCCACATGGGTTCAAATCTTGCAGTCAGGAAGGAGCTTCCTGTTGGCCTGGTGCTTTCCTGACTAAGAGTCAACATGAAGGGGATTTGTTTGTGATGTCTTTGTATTATGTCCTGTGATTGTTCTGTAGTTGTCCTGTCTTGTCTTTGTTAGTTGCTAGTGGCATCAAGGGTGGTTTCCTTCACCCATTGGGCTGGCTGCCACACCGTCTGTGAGTGAAATAACCTTAAGTAGTGTATTAAACCCCAATCAAACAAACAAATAAATCCAGTTTCCCAGTTGTCTTTAGATGTATCAATGAATCAGATAAGGTAACTGCATGTAGAGTGTCTCTGGGGATGGATTTTATGAGATTTCCTAAAGGTTTCCCATGGCATTAAGTTGGGCAGATTGAGAATGTGTCCTGGCACTGAAAATGGTGGTGGTATCTATCATCTATCAAGCTGCCAAGCTCTTGTGAGTGAAATAAGCTTGAGTACAGTTTAAATCCTCAGTCAAACAATCAGTTCTTCTGTCTGCCATTGCTGGGTAAATTGATTTTAATGTTGTTATTTGGAACAATATCTCGGTGGTGAGGAGGAGAGGTCTGCCAGTTTGATAAATGGGTCCGTTAACATTCTTGGCACCAGCGTTTCTAGAGCAACGAAAATCTCAAGTGTCTCCTACTAATTGAATTAAAGCCGGCATGCTTGGTCTTGTACAATGCTATTATTGCTTCTTCACAGCTACATGTAGTATATAGTGGCTATAAAAGTGGTCTTAATAATCATACAGGCAAACATGGGCTGGCGCTTTTTTCCCAAAATGGGAACCAATTACCAAAAAACAAAAAGTAATGCATTAATTTCTGCCTATGGAAGCATGAGGATATGCAGAATAAAAATGTCAAGATAACTGATAATTCATAAAATAGTTTTGACTGCGCCCTATCCCCCCAACCCCAATTTTGTGTGTGTGATTTGTCTTTGACTATGGTTTCACTAGAGGTACTGTACAAATATGTGCTAGTTTTATGTTTTGAATTAGGCATGGTTCTGTTAAGTACATGTATGCCTGTCAGTCAACAGTCTGCTAAGTGCAGTTGTTCTCTCATATTACTGCTTTTAAATTTATTAATTCAATTATACAATTGGCTTGTTTTGCATGGTTACCCTGGTTACTGTATAAGGGAACCTAAGTGATAACTTAAAACAGGCTATCTGATTGGTTGGTGCATTGCTGTCCTCAGTCATCCTGTATACAGATAGCAGACCTGCCTACCTTGTGTATTTTGGAGTTTTTTCTACACATTATTTATTCTAAATACACAAATATGATAGACATGTACTATATTGCAGTAGGATTACAATATACTGTATATTGTAATCCCAGGTGAAATACTACACAAAAAGTAGATATTAAAATACTCAATTCTGAATCTTTGAATCTTTGAATGCAAAAATAACAAGAAAATCAACAGAAAATACTCAAAAAGAAATTAATATCAGAAAATACACCTACTGATCAGAAAGTACACTTAAAAGTCAATAAATACTCAAAATGATATTTAAAAAAAGAAAAAGAAAAATACACATGATGGACAGAGAATACATGTACTCCAAAAAAGTAATTTTTACACCTTAAGTTCATTACTGGTAGGCAAGTCTGAGGTAGACAATGTTCATAAAAAAAAGGACTCAGTGGCCACTTTCACAAAATGTTGTACGACAATAAAATTTTGTATGTGATTTTTTGTACCTCATGTTTAACATGCTGGAATTTTATCATGTGATAGTTTTTTTTTTCATTGTTGCTCAACTCTCAGACATCTTGGGTTTTTTATGGTGTAACATGAAGAAATCAGTGTTATCCTTCATGGTTTCCATTAGTTTTTTTCAAGTTATTGGGTTTCCCCCAAGTTGTCTTTGGTGGTATTTCACATGACCTTTATACCAATTTCTCAATTGTGTTTCCATGTTATTTTCGTTTATTCAATATCTTTAGATTAACAAATTTTATGACTTTGTTTACTCCCTCATGTAACTTGTTATAACTTGGCCTTTATCTGGTCCCACACGGTAACATATGACCAAGAACACTAGATACAGGTGAACAAACTTTATTTTGAATTCTAATATTTTCTGATTTGATGGAACAGCCTTTCAAGGTTATCTTTTGTGGTAGATATAGAGGTGATCCGTGATACAGGAAGGTTGGGTAATAAAATGGTACTTAAAACATACCATTGTAAATATAAAGTTGTCAAACTGTCTTGGACAACTCATTCACATAATCATATGGGCAGTTGACATCAAACAAATGAAAGTAGATGTAGGAATACAGTGACAAATGATAAAATTACATGCTTATTAATTAGGACATTAGCTATGTTGTTTAATCCAAAATCAAAATCAAATTTGCTTTTGTCCATTTATCATGGGCATATGTGTCAACACAAAAAGATCCTGTATAATAACAGCATGCCAACATATGTGAAATAACATTAAATATGATGTAAAACCCCAAAAACAAACCAATAAAAAAAATATACCAACATAAAATGATACATGTCAAACATGGTATTTAATACAGATGGTCAGCGGGATTTCAAGAAAGTTTTTCTAACAGTTTCAGGTTTTGTTTGATTACCAGTAATGTGATTATCATTGTATATAATACATTGTTGCAGGAAGGGCTTTTTTCCGCCACAATTGAATTCTGTGACCTTGGCAGTGAGCTTCTTATCAAAGATAAATATGTTCACTATGTGCTTTGCAAAATTATTTGCATTTCTGGGCTAACACCCTTGAACATAAATATACATTCCCTCCTGAAACTCTCGTTAAATTGATAATATGCCATGGTTGGGGAAACCTTATTTCTCAATTTAAAACTCTTTTGATTTTTTTTTTTTTTTGGGGGGGGGGGGGGTGGGGTGGGATTATTGTCTAAAAACTGTGAAGCAAAGCCCCTGTCAAAGGGTTGTTTGTTTAGGAGTGTAGCAATGCTGTCTTTATTTTGCACTGGAGGAAAATTAGTTTTCCAGCATTGCAAAATACATCACAAATTAGGGTTGTGCTACTGTTAATTACAGTTAGAATACATCGCCATTATATCAGTCAAACGACCCTGAGCCTCTGGTAAATGGAGTACTGCTAGTGTAAATTTACTTTGGCATTTGTGTGTGTTTTTAAAGGCGGAGTTATACACTGACTCATTTGGTACCATTTTTGTTGTCCAGCTTAGCATTATACAAGAGAAGTGCAAATCTGAAGAAATAAGGACTCATTTTGATCTTGATGTTCTACTGCTTTATGTTTGATATCTAGCAGAACTGGTATCAGATTTGTCAGAGTTCTTTTTGTTGTTAAGATATTTGTCTTATCAAGCTGGAATTACTGTGAAGTTTTGGTTGTTTAAACATTTCAAGCACAGATTGAGGAGGATTAGGAAGGCTTCTTTTGACAGTGAGATTTAGCACTTTGCAACAAAAGAAGAACTCACCATTGTTTCTTCTATTCATCTAGTTTGAATTTTTTATGTTCTTCTGAGATAGACATTTTTCATTGTATTAAATTTTTAGCGATACATTCATTCACTTTTATCATGATAAAAACAGGAATTGGTGCTTGTCTGATGCCATCCTGCTATCAATCCATCTTTATGGATAGTTTGAAAACAAATTTCCTAATTATTATCGAAGTATGAAAGACTTCTTTAGCCTTTAACTGATAAGAAGACAAATGAGATTATATTTTTTTAAATTCTGCAAAACAATAATGCCATTATATTGTAATTTAGCAATAGTCCCATCTGTTTTTGTATTAAACATTATAAGTTGGAAACAAATTCACCTACTGACATCAGACTTGTTGCTTCTTCCTGTTCAGACTGTGTAGACTGTGTATTAAATTGTGTTTTACAAAAACAATATGGCCAAAAGTGTTCTTTAACAATTTTTATGTCTATATGTGTTAAGAACACAATAACTTGAAGATAAATTATCTGCTTTATGTCTTGTGAACAAATACTTAAAAGATTTCAGATTATCTTCAGATTATCTTGTATTGTAGCTTTCTTCTGTTGGATAGCATTCCACCAAAATACACACACAAACATTTCTGCATGTTTGTGTTGTGAAGAAATGCACAAATTAATGTCAAACTTAAACTTTCCGCTGTTGAGACAATGGATAGGATTGCACAAATGTCTTCCATTTAGTAATTTTATTGTTTAAACATGTTGTTCGGGTGAATATTATATTATGGAGTATATTTGACCCGTTGTTTTAAAATTAAAATTTGGTTTTTGCCTTACTTCTATTCAGATGATGAATGGAAAAGTTATACCAAGTAGCTGGCAGTTGGAAAAAGCTTCATGTTGCCCCTAGTGATTCTCTGGTCTGGTCATTGTTTGTTGCTGATGACCTTCAGATAGTTAGGTACATGGTTGGCTTTTCACACACTTTCTCGCGTTACTTGTCATGTACAGGCAGTCAGCCAACGTATAATCTTTAACATCACATGTTTTACCTAGAATAGATGATAATAAAGCCAATGGTGCATTTCACCAGTTGTATTCGGACCCACCAATATGTTTGGATTGCTTATTGTAATGATACTCACACATACATTTCTTGTCAACATGTTTATTCTAAACTATTCAACTAATTTTGTGAAACAATTAACGTGTGTTTTGTATCCATTCAAGACAATTCCAATTTGGAATGAATATTGTTTATATTCAAAGTTGTAGTGTTTCCAACAATGAACAAACATCATGAGAATATATCTTGTAAATAATTCTTGTTAGATAATATAACAACAATCAGTGATCTGATTTAACCGCTTGATGATTCAGTTAACTGTCTAGAATATATTTATAAAAAATATTTCAAATAATTCTATTTAGTTTCCAATAAACAACAGATGTACATCCTTTTGAGTAAGGTAAGAAAATACAAACACACTATTTGCCAAAGATACAAAAACTGTATTTCAAACTGTAGTAATACAGGGCTTCTTTAAACACGTGCACTGTCTTTTTGTCTCAATGTATAAAGAAAATGATTAAAAAAAGTCTTCCCCTATCCAAATATATAAAATCTTTTATCAAAATAGCCCAAACTGAATTAAGTTTCCGAGCAAAATGAATTTCAACATTTCCCCATTAATTCTGAAGTTCTTCAGAAATGTGATCCTTATAATATAGTGAGATTACATAGAAGTTCAGTTCCTACCATAGATATATAAAAACCTGAGAATTGTACTTTAGACATTCATTGGGATGTTATCACCATTGTCTTCTACATGTCCGGAACAATACTGGGAGACAGCATCTCCATTTACAATATTCAGAACTGACTTTATTCAGGAACATATATCTATATATAAGGTTTACAGAGAGGGATAGTTGCAGTGGCTGTGAGACAGGTTATTTAATAAGAACTCTCGGCTTTATCTGAAAGGAAGTTTGGATATAAAAGGGTACTAAACTGACCATTTCATATTTATAGTGTCACTAAAGATTCTGGGCCTGGTCTTTCCCATGTGTAATAGGATAGTTAACATCAATCACAATCAACTATAAGCAGAGGTTGGAATGTAGAGATAA
>JAQQZZ010023190.1:0-23032 GCA_030265115.1 Mopalia vespertina | reverse complement strand
ATATTAAATACATTTGATTTATCTTACTTACTTACTTAGCCTACTCAGGCCCATTCCACATATATTTTTCCTATTTTTTCCTGTATATATATATATATATATATATATATATATATTCCTATTTTCTTCCCTTTTTTAAGGGAGCTTGGAGATGCATTCAGCGTGGTCTTCACTCACCGTACCTCCGGATACCATGCATTCAAATGCAATTTTGTCATTGTTTTTGACACCATCTGCTTACAAAGTACCGCGCAAAGTAGGGGCGAAGGGTTTCTTCACGATGCAAAATGAAATCCCTCGGGTGTTAAATCAAACCAGTTATGCTTTGTGGGAGATACCGGTTAAAACAGGCTTCTAACCACGTATTGTTTTAGCTCACCGCAATATCATTGCACTGATTCTGTGAAAGCATCCCCGGGACAAAATAATCACTGGTTGAGTGCGTGTTTTGGTGCCGTTTTCTGACACTTTAACAAGTTTTTTTTAATGATTTGTCGAATCTGATGTTTTAAAGTAATCCCCTGTTAAATAAATGTATAAGCAGTAATCGACGAGGACCACGCGTATGGCCCATGATATATAAATACTCTTAATGTCCTTCATCTTGACGGTCTATCGCGTTATGAGGACAAGGGAAATTATAGAAATCGTTAAAAAGCCAGAATATTGCATGCCTCCCCAAAATAAAAACTCAACTTTAGCTAAAAAAAAAATCTTCTTCTTTTTTTTTTTATTTAGTGGATCTTTTCAACTACAATTATTTAATATTTTGTCAAAAATAAATTTTAACAAGATCTTTTATTTAAAATAAAGAAGGTTTGACAGTTTTTAATGTAATGATTAGTAACTTATTGCAAAAGATCCGATTAGGGTGCACAGTATAGGACATCAAAAGGCATTTAAATTATAATTTTATTCAGTTGTGGAAAATCAAAAATTAAATTTTAAGTGAAAGGTACTCGCGAAAATAACTTGTATCAATACTTTGATGACATAAAAAAGGAATTCCCACAAAACAGAAACGGGACGAGGCGCTTCCGTCTTATATAGGCTTATTATAAACATGTATATATGTTGTGCAACTATTTTTCTTTAACTCAAATCGCTCACGTTCTACATATACGCCTAGAAATTGCAACTTAATGAGATCATGGATTTTGGTGTCGTTTTTTGGAACATTCTAGTATTTTTATTGTACAACGTTCAAAAGTGTTACTTTTACGCTTTGTGCAAGTAATGTTGATTTTGTTAATCTCTAAGCAAAGGTATTTTTATTTGTGTACCCAGAACAATAATACCAAATACCGCACTCCCAAATTTTTTCTGTATTTAAAATAGCTAGCTGTATGGTTTTAGCCGTAACGAACCGTACCCACCAATGTGCTGATGTTATAGTATAAAAGGTGGCCCCAAATTAACTCTGAAACCTCCATGTTGATAAAGGCATGTCATCGCTAGATAGAGAAAGTCTCGTTTTACATTCCGGACTAAAATGGAATGTGAGTGTTTGAACCGAACAACACACTAAACGCGAGGGCCATATTAACACAAGACGAGGTAAGAACATTGTCCAGGTGTGGCGAAGGTAGATATAGATTTCAGCACGAAGCATATACCATATATAGCTCCAAACTAGAAACAATTAGATATGGGTGGGTTTCACAGGAACATGCAATCCGCCGAGGTGTGGCATCATGGGATATAAAAGGTCAAAGATCAATACGTCATTGCTTTGGAGACATGCGCATCTTTCACATTTATCATTATCCACCCTTGTAACCATGGTGACAGCCTCGTTCATTTTTGACGACGGTGAAATTTCACACATTTTTCCATGAGCAATTTACGTTTGACAGCATTTCCCGCCAAATGCATTAATCTGGTTTATTTCGCTTGTCAAATGAGTCAACCCACGCAGGTATTTAACCATCAGCCCTAACTTCCACCCATTAACGAAACAGCTCATTAACAGTACCTGTAAAGTGTTTAAAGTAAACTTACCTAATACTACTTTATATAATCAACCTTATTGTGAATTCCATTTATTTAAAATACAAATTAAAATAAGGTTTTATTTCATTTTGATCAACATGCATGTTCGTGCAATCTGCAATCTCGTGCGATTGATGTTGGATTTGAATCGTGGTCAAAGCCGTACTCAATGTTAATTTTTTTTTTCTCTACAAATCACTCACTGGTTTAAAATAATTCATTTTAAAACGGATATCCGTGTATATATACCTGTGGTTTATATTTCAAACTATAGATATAAAAAACATATCTCTTAATAAGTTAAGGCGTTTCCCCACGTAATCTGTTTTTAATTAATGTAAGGGAATGGAAAATGCAAATTTGATTTTTCTAACATATCTCCGTAAATTATTTGCCAGATGTATAAAGAGATCATATACAAATCGCTTTCGGCACTAATGCAGTCTAAAGCCGTAAAGCGGCGATCTGTTTAAACGTAGTTCTATCTTTAAAACTGTTATAATTAAATGTAATATATGTATATTTCAGTTGTATACCTTTAGGCCAATCAAAGTTTCATAACATTCAGTTCTCTTTTCAAACAATAATAAATAACGTCGACCGCAAATGTAAGTTAGCTCTCATTTTACAATGAAATTTACCTAATTTACTTAATAATGAAGTTGTCAAATAATTTCAAACTGCGGATGGATACCCCGGGACTTTGTGTAAGTATCGCGTCGCGGCCCGGCTAATATGTGTCACGTTATCTTTCGCGTTTTGAAAGAATCTATACGCTTGTGGACTGGACTACTCCTTAACTTGATAGCTAACAATTGTTACATTACGTTGATAAAAATCAATTAGAAGTAAATCGTGGCATGTTTTTTTTTTTTTATCATAATTGGTTATTCTTGTATTCAGCTTGAAAGTTATCGACAAATAAAAAAGAACACAAAAAGTCACAAACTTTAATTGGGTGACGTCATGCGGGCCAAGGAACGCTCCGGTTCAACAAAGTTCCTTTTGGTCAGCTAATTTCAGAAAAAACATCGTGGCTATGGTAAAAGACATCATAAAATAATTCAGCTATAATTATCAAATTTCCTACTTGAACAAAACTATTTTTCAATACAATCGACCAGCTTATCACCATTACAACAGATTCTACGCGGAAGTGAATCAAAACTTAGAATTGCTAAGAATGTTAGGGATATAAAGCTTTGGTAATACGGGGATCTGGTTTGCCCATATGGTGAACTGAATGTCAACAACAACACTTATGTTACGTAAACATACTATAATGCATTAAATGACATATAACAGAAGTATAAACAAATCTGGGAAGTTGTTAATTATTTAAAAGCCACATGGAGGAATCTGTGTAGTATCGGTGACCTGTGTTCGCGTCGCTGTAAATGGATAATGTTGATATCGCAGAGTGTATTGTGTACAAAACTAAGTATATATCTATATACGTGAACACGTGGTAAGCAGGAGCCGCTTTTAAAGCCGGTGAACTGAGCAAGTGACAGAGTTTAGCAGTGAAGTCTTACCTATAAACCTCTATCTATCAAACCTCGAATACCTGCCGAGAAGTCACCCAAACACAATACGCTTGCGCGTAAGTGGGCCTCAGTGATTTGATGGTGGGAGTTTTTTGGCCTGGTCTATGCCAATGAGCGGTGAGCTCGGGCTGAGGGCAAGTAGTCTCAATAGAGACAACATCTCCGTTAACTCGCCATCATACTGGAAACTCAGCGTGTACCCCTTACAGGATTATTACTCTCTCATTTCACGGATTGTTCAGTCATGTATCGTGGTTTGGCTGTATTGTTAGAGCTGTGGGGTTATAGCTGAGTCGCATACACCTGAACGAGCGTCTGTGTTTAGTGTACCATGGTGTGATAGACAAGAATGGCCGGGAAAATCTGTTTGCTTCCCTTCGTACTCAATTCGTATAAACAATCTCTAAAGTAGAGAGAAATGAATGGATTGGCAGCTCTGTTACCTTATCAGTCGGTAGGAATAGTTAAGCGGATTTATATTTTACCTACGGTGTGTCAGAGCGCGTACCAGGGCCGGTTGCAGCCACGCATAGGCCCACCTTCGACATAGAATCAGAGAATTTCAAAAGATTTAAATATTATTATATACAAGGAAGAGAGATTACGGGGGATTTAATATACTAGTATTGTGTTTTATGTACAGTGTTGAATGGACGTGGAAAGCACTGTGGAGTGTCTCATGTAGTGGACGCGAGGAATTCCGTGATCTGGCCACCCTAGCTGTGGAGGTTTCATTGTTGCCTCTGTAAGTATATACGTACTCGTTTCCCATAATTACGCTGTAAGGTATCATTACGTACCAATTTGCTTTTCGACAATTTAGAGTTGTTTTTGTTTAAACACCAATACGGTAGCACGTTTCTTATTCTCCTGCTAACGAACTGTACCCGTATCCTTCTTAATAAACCAATCGTCATCCCACGAGTTAAGAGAGCACCATCACGCATTACTTCACACGATGACCGGTCTCCTCTTAGCATACTATAACACCCCACCACTGGCACCAGTCTACTGTAAGTACCCTATGGCCTGCTCCCCAACCCTCTCCCACGACACACCTACACCACCACCCGTCTTTTCTGGGTACAATGTTACCCGTATCATGTAAGTCCAATACCGGCCTCCCCCCCCCTGCCCCCCCCCCCCCCCCCACACACACACACATACACCTGACCGTCTTTTCTGAGTACAATTTTATTCGTAACCTGTGGGTACATCACAACACGCTACTTTTGACCTGTTTCACTTGCCTAGTTTACACCACCACCCGTTCATTCTAAGTACATCACGACCGGTCTCCCGAAAGTGTAGCATAACCAGTCTCCCTTAAGTGTATCATCACTGGTTTGGGTTGCATGATCCTGTGAACAACAGCCCCCTCTCCCCCTCCCCAGATCGCCACCATTCCCTTTGAGCACTCCTATCCTACCAATAAACCATTCGTCGTAACACATTCACGTAGTACGGTACGGTTTTCCCCTACTTAACGTTACTGTTGATATGCGAATTGTGGGCATATAATATTTTCCGACAATATCTGGTCTAGTTTCTACACGTTATTGCACACTGTTGACTTAAGGTGGTTAAGTTATTGGGGTAGGCGGTTTCATATGGTGACCTGCTTTAGACGATCATCAATCCACTTTAAAACAAAACACGGGCTAAATTAACTTCTGTGATTAACATTATGACATTGAACCATTTGCTTATAAATTAATGGCCCAATGCAGCAGCTCAATCCTATATATGTAATTTTTGAATTGTTGAGATATAAATAAACATAGACCCCACCAGTCTAGGTTATAACGATTGTGTGACTTCAAGCCGGATTTCATAGTGCCCATTGAGTGTGAGAAGTCGCAGAAATAGGGTATCCTCTAACTTAATATTTATTAGACAGATCTGTTCAAATTCGCCCTACACTAATTGTTTTCTGACGCTAATAAAGCGGGGCATTTATTCCGTTAGGTCGTGTTTGAAATTAGCCACATGTAACAGATAGCTCGTTATGCACTGTGATAAAAGACACGGGCCAACTATGGCGGAGCAAAAATCCGTCATGTTCAAACCTCTGCCTGCCAACTTGCTATTTCTTCGCTCTGCCATGTGACATCGCTAACGATTGTCATATATTAATAGCATCCCTTTTGTCAGTGAAGCTGGCCATATGCCGTGCCGTGAGTACGGTCTGACGAGGGAAACCTCGAGGTATTTTAGCGAAGCTCTGTGGTCTGCGTTAAGGTGCTTTCCTCTCTCCCTGTCGGTTAAGTTAGGGGCAGATGTCAGGGAGACCTGACGCTGAGTATCACCTCCGTCCCGCCTGGAATATACAGTATTGTCAACACTGCTAAATTTAACCCACTATAATCGCTACGAATATTTATTTCCGCAATTTATACTTACCGTATTAGTATTAATAAATATACTTGCAAACTCATATCGGTGCAATTCAATTTTGACTTTTTTTCTAAATAGTGCAATTTCCAAATAAGAGGACTTCGTACTTTGTCGTTGTTTTGACCAGAATCGCTTAGACGAGGGTCCCATTGTAATAGGATATTTCCCAAACGTCTGACAAATGTAAAATATGTTTGTTTGAAATCACACAATAGCTATGTACCACGTAGTGAGTACTGCCAGTGAAGTGAATATATGTATCCTATAAGCGACGGTTGTTTTTAGTTTCTATGCTTTTTCAAACTCAATATTCAGCGTCGAATACAACAAAAATGGGGATATAACTGTTATTTGTACTACAAAAATGTGTATACAGACAAGAAAACAATGACCACATACAAGATAGTGGATACGATAGAAATGTAGACATGATGTTTTATATAATGACAAGGAAACCGATAACGTCTGCCAGTAATATTTCTACAATACATTTTTAGATGTCAAACTTTTAATACTAGCGTAGCACTGAAGGAACAGTAATTTGTGTACACAGCTATACACATTTTATGGTTGTGCTATGGTTAGTTTTTTTTTTACTGTTGGAGTACACCGCCGTCATACAAGTGAAATGCCCTTTGGCAAGGCGTTAAACACCAGTCACCCATCCCTACACAGTGTGGAGACAATATAGGCATTAAGGCAATAATATACAATTCAGAATTTCTCGACATAGTGTAGGGAATTTTAACTAAAAATCATACCTGTTTAACTGGAACGCTGTATTAGTCGTGCATGAGTTTGACGTCTCTTCGTCTTAGTTTTACTTTAGCTGTATGACATAGGCTGTATAAATAACCTTAAAATGCTCATCTGGCTTCTTTATATTTTCAAGAAAGCTGCATGAATGGAGATTTTTATGCATCTACATTTGACCGGAGTTAAGTGTTCTAATACCAGATTTGACCTGGCGTAGAAACTTTCTTGCTTTATCAACGAGGCATATATGTTTAATAACATTGAAATGTTTCATTGACTGTACAGTTACTTGGAGTTCCAAGAAATTACAATTGCTCGTTTCGGTCTTGAGTGTTTATTTCTGAGTTGTATAAACAGTATAATTTACGATGGTGTTGTAGTATAAATAACGTTAAGTCTAAACGTATTGTTGTACATTACATTGTGTAACAAATACAAACATCTGGCTAAAAAATGATGGTTTGATTAATAAACCGAAACGTTGAGTGAATATTTAACGTTATGTAAATTTATTTGTTTATACAACAGATATGTTTAAAGGCGCTTAAAGCGACTGGTCTGCGTTATACCAGTCCACGAATGGCTGCGTTTTTTACGCTCGCTATGAACATCTAAAGAAGTCAGGTCCCCATCTTGTTTACTTCTTAAAACGATGTTTATTTTTAAAGGTCAGGTTTCATGCAGTCCTTTATAACATATGTGGCATAAACCTCTACTTTATCGACCATAAATATATCATATGGCTGGCATAAAACGATCATACAAAAACTAGACTTCAACTTAGCTGGCAATTAAGGAAGCACCATTGTATTGTATATATATAGAAGGATGACTTCGGCCTGGTTTTATGAGCCCTCAATTTCATCACAGATTATCAGATGACCTGCCCTAATTGCTTACGGGTTAAAAACTAATTGTTTAGCCGTCATAAACCCTTTTCAACGTCATCTGCTTGACACGTTATGCTCTCTTAGATCGTTTCTAGACGGCTTTGTGTAAAGATGGGCTGATTCGGTTCTAGGCTATATTACATATGATAAATCTTACAGGAACATGGGTGTCGTCGACTTACTAGCATAAAGGGGCTTATCATTTTGTCTAGGAACAGCCAAAACAGATAATATTTGACACTGCGACTATGTTCAACCGTTTGGATGATACGTGAAAACATATGCAAAGTATTCAGCCCTTGTATATGCGCAAACGTGAATTGCATCTGACCTGTCGCATTAAGTACATTGCCCTATATTAAACAAGAAGTGTTACGTTGGTTATAAAAAAAGAATATGGATATGCCTGCAACTTTAATTAAACACAGATATCGCAATTTGCTGTGAAATACAATGTTCTTAGCTTTCCCTATAAGCGTTTCGTATAATATTATTAGATGAATTGATATATGAAGGAAACAAAATATAAATACATTCTCAAATTACACTTTTTTATGCACAGTTTCAATTTTGAGTAATTGAGGTTATTTTTTTATCCGCTTGAAAGATGTAAATAAAACATGGCATGAAACGTCCACCATACATTGTAATTACAGCACCAACGTGTAACCGGCTTTCAGTGTAAAACTGGAAATCCGACCACAAACGCAATACCATGCAGTTTTGTTAACAACTCAGTAGTGCATGTGTATAATTTGACTCTGTGTTCTTGCGTTTTAAATCAAACTGGTGTTCAGCGACCTCTCATCTTTTTCATTTAACCAATTAACCTGTGATAATGTGTCAGAAATGTTGGCCACCGTGGTGTGCTTGATACCTTATTCTTATCATAAACTCAGCCCGTTATCATATAGCCCACGTATTCTGTTTTTAACCTCATACTCATATATCTAGCTAGTGGGTTTTATCAGCTGTACCAAAACATGTGTTATTTAGTACAATCGCGTTTCCTTGTGTTGCGTGACATCCATTTAAAGTAGCTCGCTTAATTAGTTTAAAGTATGTACATAGTAGAGTATGCCTTGTTAGAAAGCCATTGATCTGTTAAATTCACCACAAAAATGACGCTGTTAAACGACAGGCGGAATTGATACGTTATCGTGGTAGATTAGCGTCTGCGTTTGGCGACTGGTCGACTGTCCATTTACCCCGGCCAGCCAATCCCTTACAATTTTAACTAGTGCCTAAATATGTCGCTTGTGGGTTTTGGGACGCGGATACTTGTCTCCCATGGTAGACATTGGTATACGTGGGTGATCTTGTAATGCCCGTTAAGGTTTAATTAGGTCCGATTTGTAATCAGAAACGATATTAGGTCCAATAGTATTGTACAATTAAAGTGGTCATTTCCGTTTTTTATCCTAGTATATGTCTAGGCCGAATCCGTGTATATAGGTATATCGGATGTTTTCTATTTTGATCGCTTATGTCAGTTGTTGAAATGTCGGATTAAAAAAAGATACCTTAATGTTACTCGTTAACGATTGTATTAAGAAAAAATGGCATTTTGTTGTGTCTGAATATATACCAGTTTCCATAGTTAATTTCAATATTCGTTTATGTTTTCAGATTTTGTTCATTATTTGTACACTATAGTCATACTTTTGGTGTAACTTGGTCTGTAAATGCCCCATTTATGTACCCTCATTTTTCCACCCGATATGCATTGTACCCAAATAACCCACACATCTTCTCACCCGCCTCTAACTAAAACAAAACGAAAAGCAACTATGGTAATCATGCATGAATCTGTATCAAATATAATCAATTCTGTGTACGTTAGTTTATGTCTGAATCAAAAATAGGCAATGATTAAGAAGGAGTTATAGAGGAAGTTAGATCTTGATTTATTTCGCTTAAATGTTAAAATTTCACAGAAAAAAAAACACAATGCAATTTGAGAGATATACGTAACAAGCCCCATAAACCAAAATCCGTGGAATAAGCTTTGTAGTGTTACGTCGAAGAACAGGTCGGCATTATCAAATCCATTATCGTTGCCAGTATCGAGATTTTACTCATGCTAAAAATTGCAAACGTGCGCTTATATTTTTCAGTTGTCGCTTATTTTGCATCTGCCTATATAGTGTAGATGTGCTCGCCCGGTTTGTTTTGGACATAAAGCTTGTGTTTGTTTGTTTGAAAACCCGATGTCCATTCGACCATGTTATACTTTGAAGATTTGTTTGAACAACGGGAAAGTGGACTAGTTTGTCGAGTAACCTAGTCTGTGCGGCAAACATCAAAGGGAATCGAGTGAACTGCACGGAAGGTAAAAACTCCAGGTGATCAGCGATATCGAACAATGTTTGTGTACATACTCTATGTTCAATATCACTAATGGGGGTTAACGAATCAAATACAAAATAATACAGGCAATCTCCCTTTCGTCAGGCTATGTATCCGTACAGACAATGTACTATCATCGCATACACTGTAAAGTAGAAATAGCTAGATATTGTCACAAACACATATAAAACAGAGAGCTGGTCCTGCTAGCTAGACATCCTATTTCGAATCCCGGCGGAGACAAGCAAACATTTCTTTTTCTATAATAAAAATTTAAAACAGATAACCAGTTACCGGTACTCAACACTGCCTGCAACGATCGTTTACAACCATATAGGCTATTTCAAGATGAGGGTTCCTTGTATTATATATATTACATGAACAAATTCCACTTATTCGTATAACCTTTTTATGGTTGTGTAAAGAATGAATATTTGGATTCTATGTAATGTTTCGGGGAAAAAATTGCCCACTGAGTGTCGTTCTGTTTATATATCAGAGATATAGCCTTCTTTGATCTGGGTACACATGCATTAAGTTAGTACATGTCTGAGGGGAACACACTGGGTAAAATATTGTCATTTGAGTACGATTTTATCAACTTAAGTTATCAGATTGTAGATTATGTGCACCTGTTTCCTTTTATCCATCCATACTTTGGAATGTCAAGCGTTAGAAACCTATAATCAACCGACTGATCGATCGATCGAGTGGCTGATTGATTTGTTCCATGCTTAAGGGTATTTCATTTATTTGACGTCGGAGGTACGCCAGCGGGAACTCGCCCCCACTAACACAGAACTAGAGTATGTTGTATTTGCCCTGCAGTGCATCCTAAGCAGAGTTCTCGGAATTCTGTAGATATTGTACGTCGGTCCAAACTTGGGAGTTTTAAAGCACATGGTTTTCTTTGATGTAATAGAGTTGTGTCTCCTCCCGATTAGACCTCCATGGTCCTGGTGATCAGCATGATCTACCAATGTTGGTAGACCACAAAGTATCTTAAATTACTTTAGTTTGTGGCATTGGGGTTTCACGCCGAACATTTCACTTATAAGACGCCGTGCCAGCATGGGTGAAGGAAGTCACACAGGACGCCACTGGCAACAAACAAAGACAAGACAGGACAGTCACAAGAAACAATCCAAAGACATGACAAACATATCGGTTTCGTTTTGCTCCTTAGCTTTTAGAGCACCAGGGCAACAGGAAGCACCACCCCAACCGCTCGCCACATTACTATTTTTTTTAACTTTTCTGGGGTTGCGGTTGCAATCAATATATACTGACGTAATTTGGTAGCGTACACGATCCTATGACGGAATATATTCCATTTGCCAATAGCTGAATTATTGTTGTGCATGGTAATGTGTATTCGAACGGTAAATGGTCAGGAAATGTATCACCTCGTCTACTGAAGACTGTCTTGGGTGTAGTCTTCTTTCTTGACTTAATGCAGAGGGAGGGGGGGGGGGGGGGGGTGGAGGCAGCTTCCTGTTGCTCTGGTGCTTTCTGAACTCAAAGAGGAACAGGAAGCCGATATGTTTGTGATGTATTTGTGTCATTTGGGTGTCCTGTATTTGTCCTGTGATGTTTTTCTTTGTTGTCAGGGGTGGTTTCCTTCACCCAGTAGGCTGACACCCCGCCATGTGAGTGAAATAACCTTAAGTACGGCGTTAAACCTCACTATAAAAAAGCAACTCTTGACTTAACGGAGTCCATAACTGGAAGGGAATACTGAATACTTGTAGACTATGCGTGTAAGTTGAAGAATTCGAAACAACTTTAGGCAACGATCACAGTATTTAATATAAATGTGTGCCATTTCAAAATGGAAAATAAGGGAAAATTGACCAACTAAATAACGAAAATTGGGGAGAAAGACAACTGTGTTTATTAATGTGATAATTAATGTTTTATACGATTAATGCATTATAAAATATAACAATACACAAATTATACCACATCCAAAATTAAAAGTGTATGCCTTTAATTTGAAGATTGTCCATCCGTGACTAAAGTTTTAAAATCCTTTCAGAATTGGCGATGTTTCGTGAAAATATGCAGTCCATCCAATCATCTCTGCGGAGACTTTTTTTTAGATACACCCACTGTTGTCATTAACCAAAATAAACTGTTTTGTGTTTTTAAAGAAGGGTAATTTGGAAGTCACAAATAAATCCTGAATAAGTTTTTATAACTCACAGTTTTTTTTAATAACCAAAGCAGTTGCATTTCTGCAACAGTGAGTTGCTGTTCACAAGTTCCTCACCTTATTCAGAAAAGTCGTTCTTGTTGCGAGAGGAAAATCAAAACTATGCCGTATGCGTTTCGAATCGTCTTGTTTTCGATTATTTTCTACCATTTTTCTACAATTTAATATACTTGCTACTTATATTCTCTAGATGGTATATGTTTGTATCAATACTAGAAACAGCATGTATGCCACTTAATTGCTGCTATTTAAAAAAGTAGTCAGATTTATTTAATCAGTCACTTTGGAAGAGCGACGACCATGTCATAATAGCTGTCTTATAGGGGAAAGGCTTGGAGATAAATGTTGTTTAAATGTTAGACTAGATCAGATTGGGTTGATGCGGTGTTTTCTAACTAAGGGTGATAAAGCATTATTTTATCAAGGATCGTAAAGCATATCAGTAAAGGCTATATCATTGTGATCTACTCTATGTTAAACCCAGCAATCAGATGTAACATCAGAGAACATTGAACTAGATCGCGGTAACGACCTTCAAGTGGGTGTTTGCCCGTCCCCCCGGGGTTCGCTATTTATCATACCCCTGTAACTCGTTACCCTGCGTCACTTAATGGCTCTCCACACCTCGGAGATAAGATCTGGTCAAGAAAAGACGTACCCTCCTGTGCTTTATTTGAATCGCTTCTTTGTTGGATATCGTTCAAAGGGTAGCTCTACTTTAGGCCGAATTACTGCTTGTCCGTTTCCCTATACATATTGCCTTGTTCCGCTTTAAGACGGCAGATTTCGCGCACTGATAAGACTACCCACGAGAGAAGCTGAGCTATTGGTGGATTGCTGTCCATTTCCCCATTACAATACTATAGTCTAATCGTGGTAATATATTTTGTGGCTGTACTCGGCAGGGAATGGCCTATGGGTGGTTCGGGCACCGCCTCAGGTAGACTGTCAAGCCTTAAAAATTACAGATAACCATCAGAGGCACCCCTGTTAATACTATCTCCCTACCCCCCTCCGCCCGTCTATCATTGTGTCGAGTAAACGGGGGCTTTAGTTCACCTCCCGTGTCCAGGGAAATCTTTGTTAGCTCTTGACATCTCTCTGTCATTTGTCTTCATGTTTATTGAAATCACTTGAGCATTTGGAAGAGGCCATTACTACCCGCTGTGTCCCGAACCTCTATAACCAAGCAGTTTATAACCTGCTGATAACTCATTTAACCATAGGCGTATAATAACATTTCTCATTCCCTAACGATTAGCCCCCTGATGGTTTAGGGCCGTATGTTGATTTGGTTCCCGGTCAGTGCTCGATATCTCTGGACAGAATGAAACAAATACTTTACAAACACAAGTAGGCCTAAACAGTAAATCAGTAAATCTATTCCCACCAGATTGTCTAATGGATGGAAACATTATTAAGATTCGACCAACAAGTACTTTAATGACCAACAAGTACTTTAACGACCAACAAGTACTTTAATGATCATCAAGTGCTTGAATGATCAACAAGTACTTTTTAATCTAGTTTAAAAGGTACCATTCTATGGTTTTCAAAATCTTTAAAATATTAACAGTACCAGAAAAATATTGTTGAACCGTTTCCCTGTTCGAAACAATAACAAATATTGAAATTATTTAATCCAGCTATGCCATAAGGTTTTGGACCAATCAACACAATGCCCTTTTAACTCATTTCAGGATCCTTTTGGACAATAGGCTGCCATTTATATACATTGATAGGCTGTAATAAATCATTAAAAAAATAGTTTAAAAAACCGGTCACGCGAGCAAATAGCAAAGTCACAGACGTATTGACAAACTTTTTTGGTCTACCGATGGCTTTGTTCCTTTGATTGGGGTTTTACGCCGTACTTACATGGTTATTTCTTTCAGCGTGTCAGCCTAATGAGTGAGAGAAACCAGCCTCGACACTACAGGTAACAAACAGAGACAGGACAAGACAAACAGGCCCAATACAGAGATCACAAACAGATTGGCCTTATGTTGCCCCTTAGTTCTGAGAGCAACAGGAGCTCCCTCCCAATCGGTCGCCATTTGAAAATTTAAGAATACAGCCTAGCCACGGACTGCGTAACACACTAATTAAACCAAGTATACCCTCTTGAATTGCACGGTCGTAGTTAGCAAATTCACAGAACAATTGACGGACATTAACACACTCCGATGCTACAATATGGTAAACCATTGAGCCCAGGTTTTTCGTTTATTTGTTTTTGGTCTACCGATAAACGAGCAATATATTATATAAGACTCAATTCAGTCGACGATCGAACAGACAAGTTATCATCACTATCTACAAATATATATTTTTTCGAACACAAATTGGTACAGCTGTAATTTATACATGCGGTGTTCTTCTTTTCTAGATCTCTCACAAATTAGTGTAGATATCAACACAAAAACGGCTTTATCTGTCAAATCAATCAGCGAAATCGGTATATCAATAGGCAAGCTATTGTTATACGACTGTTATCTAGCTATTATAATTATTGATAACTTGATAAGAGATAAAACCAGGGTCGTATATAGCTTGGCCGAGTTCTCACCGAATTATATCTGTATGCTGGTATTTATTATTTTTTTGTTCTTTTTTATGTTCTCCATTGAATTTGTTTTTTTCTTTTATATCTTGCTCGTTGTTTTGCAATAAGTTTTTAGTCTAGTTTACTTACAGTTTGGCCTTAGCAAACGTATATAACTGTAGACCCCTATTGTAACAGTTCGAAACATCAAGATAACCACTCCAAACATGTCAATATATTTACGTCATTTTCACTTTTCTCTGAATTTGAGGGTGTCATAAAGCGTAGAGCCAACCACTCTCAAGCTCTATCTCGCATTGCGTTGGGAAGAAAAAATAAACTTGTATATCTTTTGTGCAAAATTTTAAATAAACTGCAGTTGGAACCACAACGCATATCTTAAAGATTTTGTTAAAAATGTTCTGTTAAACTTATACCATGTTTTATACTAATTCAGATGAAATCGAGAGTTGTGAGGATATCAGATATAGTTCTTGTTTTTGTAAACTCGTATGGTGTTTGCAAACTAAATGAAGTTGCTGATATTTAAATAAATGATTAGACTTATTAGACCTACTATAATATTAATCAATGGTTTATAAGTCTAAATAAATCGGGAAGATTGCAAAGCTGCAAATATTTCAATTGAATGATTAGTGCTGATGCACGCTAGTAAAGCTGGGTAAAACATTGGATGTCGCAGCTGCGCATGGCACTTTCGTTCGAGCTATAGGTAGCAATTTTCGTAAAGGAGATCATAACAATTTAAGGAGTATAGGCCTAAAGACAAACGCTGAACACCTATTCCAGTATACTCTAATCCAGTGTAAACGCCAGATAGATCTGTTCAACTTACTTGATTGTCTATGATGTAGAAACTAAATTACAGATATGTGAGGTACAGGCCTCTATATGTCCGAGAAAGGTATGGAGCTTCGACGACTCGTTGCTCGTTTGGTGACTAGAGCTCACTCAGCCTTTTGTTACACACAGCGTGCCGGTAAGCGGCCTGCTCACCGGCCCCCTATAAAGCTCCCTGTTCCTAGATAGCTGGCTTTTTGCTGAGAAGAACGGCTAGTCGAGTATTAACAAGGCAAATATACCGCTAAAGTTATAGAGACGGGAGTATACGTGTGGACAAGCTGGCGATATCTGGGGTCCGTGTGGTGTAGAATGGCGAGGACCGATGCAGTTGACTCGACAATAGGTATTTTACATTTTCACATTTGATGGCATATTATCGAACCACGTGATCATGTTTGTTTACTTTTTCATCCCTTACTTATGTGTTACTTCAGGCAGGATTAATCACACATCGATACGCCTATTCAATCTTTATACCTGTAGCTTGGCTGGGTTTGTGTTCGGACCGCGATTGTACAGTACTTTATTGTTACCCATTCTCAGGCTTAGCTATCAGTCAAGACATGCCTTGGGATGTACAGTTCTATACATTGCTAGTCAAATGCTGCTAACGGCAGTCCTGCACATTCGTCTGTCATTCGTATTATCGTAACCAGTTACGTCTTTCAAGTCTGGCAGAAGGCACTTCGCACCTGCTGCAAAATGACATTATTACTAGGCTATAAGTTATTTCTGATCAGGTGTATTCAATTGAAGATTTTCATTTTCTTGTTGTAAATTAAAACACCGGTAAATTTTATTTCAAATAAAATCTTCTTGAACTTCGGATCATGTAGTCTGGCTATTTTAAATAGACTTGAAACATTAGTGGGTTTACACAGATTTTTCTTTGCGTACATTTACATTTGCCTTTTAAAAATAACTATCTCTTACTGATTATGCCAGCTTTTGTCAAATTCCACGGCCCTCGGGCTAGGAACACTTTGTTTAAAGAGTAGCAATGCTGTCTTTACTTAGCACTGGAGGAATATTAACTTTTAACCAGAATCAAATCACCTAACATTTTATGCTTGTGCTAGTGTTGATATTGTTGGAATACACCGCCATCATATAGGTGAAATACCCTTTTATATAGCGTAAAATCTTTATCAATCAATCTTAATTCCACGTTTACGCCATTTTGTAAATTTATTTGCTTAATTCTTTTGGCAACTCATATCAACAAGGGAGATTTATATGTAGGCATAGTGATTAGATCTATGTCCGGAGACGAGTTTATTTGTTACTTTTGTTCTTGCATGGGACACGCTTGTGTTGTCTCACGCCTCTGTATGTAACAAATAAACACACAGCAAAATGTTTTTAAATCTATAACATGGAATGTTTTGGCCACACTCGTACAAAATTGAACTTTAACCTTTCAGTTCATCACATTATAAATCAACAATCAGTGTTCTGCAGTCTTTTTAAAATTACGCCCAGTTGACTTTTGTTTATAGTGTCATAAGTGGCCTTCCATACTAAACCCATTTTCTTAATTTCAATTATCATGTCTAAGTGTCACGAATAAATTGCAATTATCAACATATTAAGATAGCGAGCCTCGTCAACTACGGAAGCCCGGGTAGGTCAGTTTACCCCGTCTCGTAGAAATCCGATTTTAGTGCTTCCTTTTGTGATTTGGATATTGCTTTGGTTGACACGCCTATCAGAAGTTATACTGGCTAGCATAACGTACGTGTACCTCAGTCCTGTAAATCGTTACGTTCTGTAATTTTTCTAAGGATTTCCTCCAAGCGAAAGTAATAGTACGGGAAAATACTCGAATCTTGCTGTGTGATTATCTTTGTTGTGGCTAAATTTCAATACCATTTTGTTTCGTTGTACTGGTTGTTTGTTCCTATCCGCTACTTTTGTCTGCGTGGTTAATGCCGGGTTTTTGAAGGGGCCCTAGTGGCCTTGGACCTAAGGGGCAACACAATTTGTGCCCATTTGTGATTTGTTTTTTATGCCCACATAGTTGTATGCTATTACATTCCATCATGTAAGACAAATATGCTGTCATACTATAGTGAAATAACCTTTAATACAGACGGTGGTTTCGTTGCTTGAAATGATCATTTTCGTTATACTGGATTTTCATTTTTTTTAGTATGATCACATAGTTATATATTTGTAATCATAAATGTAAAGCATTTTTTAAAATATCAGATTATATTATTGGATAAACTAATCGCAAAATTGTCTTAACGTTGCATGGCTGTCACGTTGGGCTTTGATGTAATCGCAGGACTATTTTAGTTGAAGGCAAGCCATTAAATCACCATGGTTTTACCAATGAGTGAAAGCGCTGTAGACCTACATCAAAATAGTACATTCCCGTTTTAACTTCTGTTAAAAATGTGCAGCGAAGCCAACTCAGTGGGGCTATAATATCGTGAACATGTTTTCCCAGTCTAGTCGTTGATAACTAGGACAAATTATAAACACGATGATATATTAAGGGCAACTACTTTGATGTGTGTTCTCGGGTAAGTGGTACCCGCTATGAGCGCAGCGGGCTGTTCCGCAACGACGTCTCTGCCCGGCGAGGCAACGATAACAGGCGGGCTGACTCTGGCAAGCATCATCCCCTAAACGTTCAGCACCGACAAACCTCGGAAAGCTTTTTTCCGTGCATTTCTACTATAGATAATAAGACTTCGTTTTACACAACCTCTCTCCATTTTTATCTCCCTGAAATTCTATGCTTTCTCTGCCAGCGGAAGCACCAACTTACCGCTATATGAGAAGTCTGTATGGATATATATATGAAGGGTGATTCATAGAACGCGGCCATTTACCTTGTACGGGGTAGAATCTATATGTATAACTGCGATCGACTAAAATAAACGCGTATAAAAATAAAATTCCAATCATATAAACCATTCACGTCTTCTGCCTACGCACTCTTTCCAGAAGTTAAGTGTTTTAAATTATTAATTGAGATGCGAGGAAGATTAATTACACACGTGACTGTTATTCAGTTTTATGGAAAACACAAAACATTTGAGGTGTATATATAACCAGATACTTTGTAAATATAGGAAAACTGAAACTGCCAGTAACTTGCGAGACTTGTTCTGGTCAATCGGACACTGGCGTCCACCACGGCCAAAAAGCGTCCTAAGTGGACAACTGTAGATGTAATTTATTGTTCCGCAGTAGATTATTTCGAAATATCACGATGTATATTGTTGAACTATATTTAATACTGTATAAAACAAAATTGAGGAAGTTACTCTTTTTCTGATTAAAACAAGAAATATTGGCGATTTTTCATTAAAATTCAACCAAAAATTTCACTGAATGTCCGTTACATTAAATTATTATATATTTGAACCAAGCAATTTATAGTAGAAAAATACAATTAAAGCTAGATTTACAAAGCTTTTTCTATGCTCTGGATAATAGCAGTACGTCATGTTGTCATTGCTAAGCACTAGAGGAACATTAATTTTCCAATAGAGAAAATCACTTAACATTTTAATGTGGCTGTTTACGGTTGGAGTAAACACTATATATCTTAAACTCCACTCGATCGATTAATCAATCGATCAATCAATCAATCAATCAATCAATCAATCGACCGATCAATCAATCAACCAATCAATCAATCAATCAATCACAAACCTTTCAACTCAAATTCTCATTTGTGTTCAGGGTTTTATATTCACATTCTTCCTGATCTTGAATGAGAATGTCGTAAAATGAAACAATAACTTTTTAACGTCTTATGTTACCAATATATATTTACAATCCATCAGCCTAAAATACCTCCTCTCCCCCATCCAAAAATAAAAAGATGAATGTAAAATTTCAGATGAATGTAAGATTACAGTTTATTTATCACATGCCCGTATCTATACGGTGTCCAGGTTAACGGATTTGTGTAGATTTTTATGTCGGCTATATACAGGCCGTATCAACTTTCTACACACTTGTGTGCATGTACGTATATTCCAAGTAAAATTAACCAACGGGCTTCGGATATACAAGCTGTCTGAAGTTTTAAAAAAAGTAGTTGGATTTAAAACCGCCTCGGGGTCTCTTCGCCTTCTGATATATGGCAAAGTTTTCCTCACATAAAATAAATAAACGAAGCTGGTTTCAACAGAGACTAGAAATTGCTCTGAAATATATATGTTAATTGGCCCTCTCACTTAGTAGAAAAATGTGTAGATTGTGTTTTTGGCTTTTAAGTGGACGTGTTTGAAATGAACATCCGTCTGTCACATGGCTAAATATAGACAGAAATAAACGTAAGTATATAAAACAATATATTGTTGAAGATGTAATGAAAATCGGATTAAAAACGTAATCGGAATGACTTTATATAACTACCAATATACATGCGGGAACGCTTACCAAATTTTTGTACTACATTTAAGATTATAAAATTATTATAATAAACACATTTTGGCCGTAAAGTTTAATTTTCAACATTTAAAACAGAATTTAATGACAAATTCACGTGCATGCATAAGACAAAACTGAAGTAAATCAATACACATATTTATATTCTGTTAACATATACACTCACTTTTAATGACATTTTGGGTGTCTTAAAACTACATTATAAATGAGGTAAACATGATATTTACTTATATACAACCACCTTGTGGCTAAGCTAAGTTTTTTGGAGCGTAGCAATGCTGTTTTTACTTAGCACTGGAGGAAGATTAATTTTTTAACATTAAAAACACACGTCACTTTTCATGAATGTGTTAGTGTGAAATTACAGGTAGAAAAGACCGCTGTTTTATAAGTAGACAGGACATGGCGTAAAACACAAATCAATCAGCTTTTACATAACATTTGTGTATATTTTTCCGATCTGCAAGGCCATTACTTATTAGTAGCTCAGACAGTTTGCATTGTAATATTTAGGGGTTTTATTTTTTCGCACAAATCGTTTAAACTTTTATATGATAATAGATAATGTGTAATTTCCACAATATACATTTTATTTGGAAACAAAGTTAGTTTCGTCTCGCAGTGCACATTTCTTCACAATCTTTTTAATAATACTCATAAATTCCACTTTGATATAAGAATAATTGAGAATTTGTTCATAAAACGATTTTTAAAAATATTACGTGCTATTTTTTTAATTTTTTTATCCGGTAATAACGCATGCTATAGGAACGGCCTGCAGTAGTGACGTTTGTACCTGTTCTGATTTTCTCGTGATTTTGCGGGTGTTTGGCGTGGGTTTTCTCTGCGTGCAGTGTGGGTGGATAGCCAGACGCTTTCCCCGCCAAATGTTTAGGCGAGTGTCCCGTCAGCCCGAGCTTTCTGCCTGTTCCCTGTACCCCTTCAGGCTCTACCGGAGACCGAGTCATCGAAACTACCACGGAATTTCATAACAATCCCATCTAAGTTCAACATCAACACGATGTGAATGGGTTTTGTACATAAACATAAGGATGATCATATAGATCGGAATTTTAAGTCATTTTGTCATCTCCCTATGTAGAAATCAGGAACTTATTATATTTTATAGATGAAACAAAAATAGATATACTCAAGGGTCTCTTTTTCTAAGATGTATTCCGTGAGAGAACAGCTGTATAAATGCTCGATGTATACCACGACAAAGCGATAGTGTTACGATTTTGCGGTTTACTGTTTGTTTTTTCTACGTCATATATCTTTCGTGAATATTCATTTTATTTTTAGGTCTTCCAATGGAGATATGCATTTTTCAATATATTTAACTCAAACAATTTTCAGTTTAGCTTTTAAAAGGATTTTTAAAAAATAAAATAACCTAAAATCGATGCAACCTAACGTTTCTCATAACACGAGGATGAGTGGGAGTTCGTTTGTTTCTTTGATATAAAATGATAAAACATTTTTTTCTATAATTCAACGAATACAATAAACGGCTCATCTTTTTGTTCTGCTTGGACAAGCCCTCTGGTATAATTGCAGTAATTGTTTCCGTCTGCTACGGAGGAACATTAATTTTCCAACAAAGCATTTGTATCTAACACACCACATTATGGTTGTTTTGCTGTTAATGTTTTTTAGAAGTACACACCCGTCACATATACGTGAAATACCCTTTAACACGGCGTTAAACACTTTAATAAACAATGTGGTTGGGCACAACTGTCCTATTTGTACAGAGAAATATGAAACTTGCCATAACTCTTTTATTTGATATTACCTATGGTTATGATGCAATCTTTTAGTTTGTTAACTTTACTTGTCTTCAATCGTGGTCCGAATTTAAGTTCTGTTAAGGTGTCTCTTTGTAATCAATATAGATCAATGTTCCACTCTTTATTTATCCGTTTAAATTTGGACTACAGTAAAATTGCCTAATAAGCCCTCTAACAAATTCTTCCGCGGGACTTTCCTAGAGTTATTATTTACCTACACCTTCTTTCTCTCGGGAGCGGTGTATATGGTAAGCCCAGACAAATTCCGCAGGGGTCTAAGTGCGAAGACCACTAGACTAAACGTCAAGAGGGATTTGAGCTAATTCACTGATTAAGTTAATTAAGACCCTTGAAGTCTATTTTTCCGTGCTCTCGGCAAAGTGTTGTATTTATCAAGGAGAAGTGTTAATCAAGTGGACTATAGAGTGTGCCTCTTAGAACACCATCGGTCCCCAAAGACGGGAAAAGTCAATTATTCCCTGGTTAACACCAAGTACGTGTTAAAACGGGCCTTTGTTGAGATATCCCCCAGCTAGTATGAAGGTGCTGGTTAGGTGATGTTCGAAGCAACATCTCACACAGATGGGCCGAGCTTACCCTTTTCCCCTAGAGACCGACTAGCATCTCTCTCATTGAGCCACCAAATTTCCCAAGACCCATCAGCCGGTACTCTCTTTAGCCGATGTCTGTATATGACATCAGCATACCGTAACGATGTTTTCATCTATTAACACTGCTCTCTCGTTTAAACAGCCGCATGAGCGTAGGGTTGAAAAGAGTCTGCCATTTGATGAACTCCAATCTCATCTGTTTTCAACATCGTTTTATTTTCGCTTGAGAGTTTTTGTAAATGGTGGTTGACTAACATATGTACTACACACGACCTGTTATTTCAATTTGGCGTTGGAAATATAGTTTGTATTCCTGCGAAACCCTTTACTCTTTGAAATTACATCCCAGTAGTTTACCTGTTTGTTTCTGTGGTTTTCGAAATGGATTATGTCAACGATTTAGTAAGTCTTTCAAACGATTTGGAGAAAAAAAATGTAGTTAGTGCTATATTTACTTGTAGCTATTTATAATTCAATATGTAGAATAAGAATAGAGTTCCCCCTTGAAATTCTTTATATGCTCTATTGTTATGTTAAAAAAAGTATTTTTATCCCCAATTATCTTTCGTTGTGACAATATTTTTAAAATTCATTTTACTGTTACTTGTTGAAGGCTTTGTGTGTGTGTGTGTGGGGGGGGGGGGGGGGGGGGGGGGG